>JAQIWE010001430.1:0-15906 GCA_034698565.1 Campodea plusiochaeta
AATTCGTAAAAATCGGTTCATTGGTTGCAACTTGGCAGCCGATTGAAATGTGTCAGTTCGCTCTGAGACACCCTGTATATGCAATACTTAACTAATAACTATATAATATAACAACAAACTTGCTGATAATAGTCAGTATATTGTAGAGCAAAAATTATATACGTGATAATTATTATATTAGCTTTCAAAGTAGTGATGTATCATATTTCATTCCAAACATTGACAAAAATTATATTATTATAGAGAATATCAACGTTTTAAGTATTAATATGAATTTACTGCATCTGTACCTGGCAATACCACCACAATATAAATTATTTGCAGCTTAAAATTCAATATTATTTGCACAAAAAGTATTACTGTATTACTTTTATGTGCTTGTACTTTGATTCTCTATTTAGTGAATAATGATAATTGTATAATAATTTTATTTTCGGAAAGAAATAAAAATGAATGAAAAAAATCATTATTCCTATTGGTCTATATTCATTTCGAAAGCTCCTGTGCTTACAGTTTTTCTTAAATGTAGTGTCTATTGGTAAAAATTAAAAGTACAGTATTTATTATAAAATAGCATTTGTGAAAAATTGCAATAACGTATCTTTATTTTCTTTTATGTTAAACCAATATTGTATTGATGTACATTCGCTATCATTATACTGCAAACTGCAGTGGACCTGGTATTATTATAGGTAACAGTGACTCTCGAGAGGGGAGTGTGAAATAATATTTTGTTTAGACGTGAATGTGAGAGAGTGAAAAATGACGAACATTTGTCAGAATTAGAGTACACTGTCTGCATATAATAGGTGCTGTCTGTTCTCTGCTGCAGGTTGGTTTAATGCAAAAGTAGTGAAACCAAGTCAAAATTGCGAATAATAATAATTATTAACAACGGATTAATTCCTGTATATAACACAATTACTTTGTACATGCTGTAGCATAGACTCTGTATTATAGGTTACAGTGCAAGCGATGTTGAGAAATCAATATTACTTTATTCGAAGAATGGTAAGCGATGAAACCAAACGATTGTTTAATTTTTTTCCAGCCTTAATTTTATAGGTATTGACAAGATTTATAACAAAAATCCAACAATGGTGATATTTAGTACTCGTACATACCAGCACATAACAATAATATTATTACTGTTCATGCTGTGATCCGTCTGTCACAACATTTTAATTTGTGTGAAACTCAATATAATTTTTTTTAAACACTACTCAAGCTCTTCTGAAATAAAATCAACTACGAATATATTTTTAAAATTACTAAATTAAAATTTAATCATAAAGCTTTTCTCCAAATCACAGGTTCACAGAAAATATTAATGTATTAAAAATAAATTTAACCTTCCTATTTCATATCATAATAAATAACACACTGTACTGTAGTTATACTTATAAAGTGAAATTGAAATACTTAGTTATATGCAACTCTAGCCGTTTTTCGTTACAAATAGAAAATAATTAATACACATCATTAAAAAGGTTATAGACCCGAACCTAAAATAGCAATATAGTTACTTTGAATATTTTATCAACAAATCAGATTGAAGATACATTAAATGTATTTTTTCTTTTCAGCGTGACGCCCCTTTTTCCAACACAACCTATCGGTCGCTTGAGTTATCGAACACAATAGAGATTAAAGAAAGTGAATAAAATTTACTTGTGCATGAGAAAACTCTACCTCCTGCTGAAAAAGTACACGTTTAAAATGTGATTGAAGCTATACTTGAACAAACTTCATATATTGAAACAGTTTCGATTTTCGAATTTTCGATGGCTTTGTACAGTTGTATAATGTCATTTTTACCGCATTACAGTATTACCTTGATATGACATCGATCTCCGGTGTATCCTCTTCCACAGAGACATTTATATCCTCCAATATGATCCATACATGTTCCTCCATTTATACATGGTGTAGATTCACATTCGTTATATTCATATTGACAACGGTCACCACCGAATCCTATTATATGATATGGAAAAGAAAATCGATTTGTTACAAAAATTTCTTGTATTTTGAAATAAAAATGTGCTTGTATAAGACTAATGGTCTTTTTGTATAATTGTTGTATTTCAAGATATTAGTTGCACGTATTTCAAATATAATTCAAATTCGGTTATGAGATTATCTTTTCGCCCTTTCCAAGATTTAATCTTCGTGTGTTATTATTTATTCGAGGCTATGTCAAAAGTTATAACAACAATGAGATAATTATGAGCAACAAACTGAAAGTATTATATCAAAGTTTATTCTACGATCGAATCGTCTTAGTATTTTTTCCAGTTTAGTTGCACTAATCCATTCAAATTTTTCAACAAGATTTTTATGATTTCCACATGCTCAATGAAAGCGATTCATTCTATTACATATTCCCAAATTATTAACTTTCAGTTTAACTTGTTAATTTTGTATTATTATTATTATACAAAAATATGATAATACATTATTTCGAAGTGATAAATAAGATAAATTCCTTGAAGTTTGGTCTAAAAATGCTGGAAATGACTAGATGACCGTAATGTGTCAAAAGAATATGAAATTTGCTGGTTCTTCATTATCATAGCTCTTCCTAATAAATATTCATACCAGATTTTAAATTATATCACATTGTGAAAATGTCTGACAATCAATAATATAGTCAAGCCTGATGTTATTTATCAAAGGATTTAATTTCCCTAAGGATGAGTTCATTTCCATCTGTTTGTTACCCATAATTAATCTATTTTAAGTAAAACTATACATCACAATCACTGTACTCGAAGTTCGATCTCTTATCCCTTACTGATACTCTTGCCACAGTTAATACAGTATATTATCCAGAATTAATAATAATACTGTAGATACATATAATAACTCATTAATTTTACTCCACTATAATACCTATTTGTACAAAATGAGAAAAAATCATTTTCTCATAAATCTGCCTAAACATACACAATGGCTTAATGTATTTCTCCCGTGCATACTAACAAGCAAAAGTTGTGTTGAAATATGAAACCGAATGTGACAGGGTAGTAAAATAATGAATCCCTACTGTGGGAGAATGTCACAAGGTACAGGGTCGTCAAATAGCAAAATTTCGTCTTGCAGTATACATCATCTCATATATTTCTATTTTTTAATGCAACATTTCATGTTTCACTTTAACTAGTTATGAATTTTTCTTCCTACTTTATTTAGAAAATTTGCTATGTGGAATGTTAATATTTTTATAGTATTTAGGAAGGTTTTTTTTACTTATAAAACTATGATATATTTTCTCTTGTCATATTACAGAAACTCGTTCTTGCTATTACGTCTGTATCTGTCATTTAACCTGGTAATTCATAATTTTAATTTTATATAATGAAACATGTTTTTTACTGCAAGTACCTGTCAGTATTCATATCTGCAATATACTAATACATAAGAATTTCATTTTCAAAGAAGCCATTAAAATTCTTTTGGAATTACAAATATCGTTGCTTATACGGAATTCATTATTTTCATGAGATTTATAACAGTGTTGTACAGGGTTAGTAATGCCCAGTGAGCAGTAACCTTTAGGGTCTTCTTAGTCAATCCATCTGACTGGTACAGTGGTGCAGTAATAATTACCTAAACGGTGAAATTTTCAGTTTTGAGTCACGTATTGACTGTGTCATAAGTGCATCTCTAAGAAAACATTGAAAATATATTAACAAAAACATTGGAAATATATTAACATGCAGAATGATGTGAATGAGAACGTGACAATTCTGCAAACTGAATATGATTGCCAACCCTGTGTGTCCCCTTGTACCTGGCTGACAGAAGCACTGATATCCATCTGCTTTGTCAAGGCATATCCCATGCACGCAAGGAGAGGATGCACATTCATCAACGTTTTGTTCACAAAGACTCCCTGTAAATCCAGCTGAACAGGTACATGTAAAGTGGGTACTGTTGTCGCTACACATGGCGCCGTTCTGACATGGGGAAGAGTCGCATGGATTTGTAGCATGCTCACATGTTTTACCAGTGTAACCTGTATGAAAGTCAAACAAAGAATAGAATAATTACTGTTTGATAGTTTTAATGACATACTTCTATTATAATAAATATAATCTTTTAGTAAAGGTAGATAGAATAGAATAGTTTATTATTATTTTATTGTTTTCCTGGCCGAAGCCCTACTGATAAACGGGGTTCCACAAGATATATACATAATACAACAAAAATATTGTATATATAAAAAAAAAATTAACCTCTCACAGTAGTGACATTAATTTTCCTCTCGGAGCGATATATCCTGATCAAGATAGCAGTACTCGAGAATTATATTTGCGTCAGGTAGATTAACCAGCATTGATCAAAATTTGTTTCTAGAAAATTACAATTGGTTTCAATGTAATATTTTCCATAGGACCTCTCTTAATTTCATTATACGCAACGCAAAACCTTACAAGAAGGACAAATTTATGTGAATCCGAGATCCATGACCGATTAGAGATATTTTATAATAAAAGTACACAAATTAAGGGTTTAACTGCTGTAGATAATGAATTTCCAATTTTCTGTGGTTTTCTTGTACTCTCCATTATTAAAGAACTTTAAAAAAAAGTTTGACATTTTTTGATAGAACCGTTCAGGAGATACAGTATTTTGATTTATAGAAATGCTACAAGGTAGCAGTCCGTAGCAAAACGGCCTGAAACAAGACAATTCATCTTGCTTCCTTTCGCTGTTTCTCGAAAATACGCAAATTACTTAAAGAAAATCATTTATCATAAGGTATCTATGAAATATAAAACCAAATTGACTAAACAAATAGGCAGAATAACCATTTTATTGAGATATCGGTAGTTGTCTTGTTTTTAGCCGTGTTTGCTTGCTACCTTGCAGCACATTTTCGAAGACCCATGTCTCAGCTATACCTTTGATTTTTGAATGGTAAGAAAAATAATATGAATTATTTACACTAAAAAGATTAATATTTTGTGATTAAATAAGAAAACTCAATTTAGCTGCAGGTAATCCTTTAATAAGGAGAAACTGGAATAACGAACTGGATCTCCCATGAGAGTCGAATCCATCACGGCACCTTACTTTCTGCGTTGGTTTTAGTCAAATACAGGTTTATCAACTTTCTGTTGTTATTATTAATTTGTTTATTTTTAAAGTTGTCTGTGTTTATTATTTTATCATCTGACATACTGAAGTTTTTCCTTAAACTTTTGTGTCTATAGCATAAAATAACTTTTGCTGGCTTATACTGTAGATTGCACTCAAATAAAATTACTTTTTAATATTATGGAAAAGGAATAGTAACTTGTAGTTTTATACTCTGGAATAGTTCTATAAATGAGGAACTCACAAGAAGGCACAAGGCTTTGGTTTGCCTGTCAGTACACTAAACATGATTAAGAATACTTTAGGATTAAGATAATATGTTAGGAAATGATAATTGATAATATACCATTAAATAATAATGATAACAAAAAAACTCTGGAATTCAAAATAAACTATAGATATTTTTATATAAAATGTTTAGTTTACCCCTGATATACCCTTTATCTCTTGTTTACGTTACTATAGCGGAAATAGAAATGTCCCATTACTTATCATATAAGATTGGAATTCTGATTAAGGATCAACTTTCTAGAATATTTATGAACTCTCCTTCTGGAAAATGCATTACGGAACCATTTTCTTTATATTAGGAAAGATTTATGTCGTGTGCAAAACTTTTAAATTTTTTTCTTCCGAAGTGGAACAGACGTTAACTTTTAGTCTGAAAAGAAGGACGGAAAGCCGTGAAACGAACTTTTTTCCATTCTTTGCAGCAGATGAGATTGCACCACACAAATATTTGGGAAGAAGTTTTAAAACAGAATTAAACGAAAGGTTTTTATGGGTAGTATACTGTATACAGGAAGCAGAAAGTTATAGAGGGTAAAACTAAGATTGGGAATTTCATTTATGATATGACAAGAAAGTAAAAGAGGAAACTACTGAGACGCTTGCGCAAAAATTCTTACAGATGAAACTGATAATAATCAGTGAGATGATCCTATAGTAATGATAAGATTTTACATGACTGTGAACGAATAAAATTACAATCTTTACGTACAGTAGGCACTGACACTGTGAAATCAGCTTTGAAGTCGTAAAATGCACAACAATAAGAGGTGGAGGACATTTATTCTGACATATTCTGCAGGATGTCTGATGATCAAATGCTGTAAGTTGTGAAACTTGTTAAAAGATTAATATTTCACAGAGAAGCTGGTTTTTCTTTTATTTAGATGTAAGATTAAGAAAAGGCACATTCAATTATCAAAATTTGTGTTCTTTTGTTATAACTCTGTGTCATGAACTTATTCTAACTTCTAACAGTACACACGGCAATATATTATAGACTGATGATAAAAACACCATGACACTTTTCATCTAAATTTTGTAAATTTTATCAATAACATGTGTAATATTATTGCTGACGAGAGAGTGGAGGAAGTCGAGAAGTAAAACTTGTTTCTTGACCTGAAACATACATGGTATAGATGAAAAATTATTACTTAACTTACATAAATTTACAGTGTCTATATAACAGCCAGTGTTATCGCCTTCAAATTAAACTACAACTGTTTGTCACAATTTATTTCAGATTTGCATTTCAACATGCAATATCAATATCATTACTCTATCTCTACAGTATATACCTGTATTATGTATAATTATACTAAAAATGTTGTCAATTGTAGATCTCTCTATAGTACTTTTAAAATTGCATGCTTAATAAAGAAATAAAACTTGAATCTTATGTTCTACGTACTCCAACTCGTATAACTTTGTAATTTACACGTTATTCTTGTAAGAAAATGTTATATAATTATACAAATATTTAATTTTTCGTCAGCAGCTTTTATTGTGAAAAGTTTCCCTAAAGATCTTTAATAATCGTGGATTATTAAAGGTCCAATTGGTTCTTCTGTCGATGCTCTGTCAGTGCTTTGAGAGAGATTAAGATGAATTGACATTTAAAAGTGAAATAAAAATGCAATTTTCTTAATGGAATTCCTTTCTACTCTTAGAGATCCATAAAACTTTATAAAGGGAATAAATTCCAATTGCCGCTTAGCTTAAAATGGTATTCTGTAATGGGAGATTTAGTCAGTGTCATTAATTTTAACAATGCCTAAAATCTATAAAGCTGTTAAAGGTATTTCTGTAATGATTCATTATGAAAAACTGTTTTGATTTCTTTACTATTGATAGAAAATAATTCAGAAAATGAATATAAGTTTTGAGGAATCTTACGACTGATGATCTTGTATTGATATACTTTTACTGTTTTTAACAGTGTCATAAAAAATGTGTAGATTTTTTGACATTTTGTTTTTATATTATTATCTTGCATTAATCCAAAGGAAGATTTTCGATAACATTAATTATTCATTAACAAAATACTCATATTTGAAAAATTACTGCTTAACTGCTGGATTTTCGTTCACAAATGTAAGAAAGTGCCGTACTGTATATAATTATAATAATAGCAACGTGTGCTGTTTTATAAATTATCAAAGTATATATTAATGACAGTATTGTTTGTGAAATTTATATTAAGTTTTGACCAATGATTCAAAATCAAAATAAGTTATGTTTTTTTTTTTTTCAATAATTTGTTGTGCTAAATACGAATATGAAAATTTTCGTTTAATTACTTTAATATTTAAGAAACTTTTCGCTCAATGTTATTTCCCACTGTCAGCACTGTATGATACATTAAAAGATATTTGTTGAAAATACCAATTACGGAACCTTTTCATTTCCTTTAAGGTACAATATTCCCTAATTTCAAAGAACTTCAAAACTAAGATTCAATAACATGCTTAAAGTTCTCCAATAAGTTTCTCACTTCCCCTCCTGACCATTTCTTCTGAATGCCAATGATTCCACCCCCATACTACAGAGTGGCAGTTCAGTTGCCACCTTCCTTTTTTTGCTTGAGAGAAATAGAAGAGGAAATGTTTTCAGCAATTTCATTGCTTGCGATTCATTGATTCTCAATGAATTTCTTCTTTTTTTGCTCTACAAAAATGGTCTTTAGATTGCGAGTTGAAGTTTGAGGGCAGTGCTTGTGGTTAATCAAAAGCCTGTCTTAGAGTTTAAGTCGTAAGACTCGTAACTGAATTTGAATTGCAGCTTAAAGGTAATTTAAAAAAAAACTGAATAAAATTAACATTTTTGTTTTGTCACCCCTGAGCATTGTTATCATTTTACGTGAAAGTTATCGATCCAAAGCTGCTTACCTCGAATAATCATTTAGAAATACCCATTGCAGATACCACTTTACTGAAAATGTGTCATTAAATTTATAGTGATCTAAAGAGAAAGTTTGGTAAATATCATTATTTTTTATTTATTTTAGCTATAATAAACATTACCATAACTCACGACCTGCATCATGTAAGGGGTCGAAGGAATTCCGTCGAAATGGAAAATCGTTGAAAGCGTTGAGATAAACTACTTGTACCGTAGGTTTATAAAAAAAAAATCTTTGTAAATAATTTATGTAGGATAAGAAAATTTCAACACTCAATGTTAATAAGAACAAAATATAATATTATTTTAGAAACACAGTTTGTTAATTGTATTTCAGTAGTCAATAAGAAGCTGTTACTATTTACTAAAGGTACTATTACTGTGGGTAAAAAGACGTGCGTCGGCAACGCGCGTCTGTTCACTGTTAAGAAAAACTATACCTATTACACTGGTGAAAAGACGCGCGTCTTTTCACGGCTAAATAATTCAAGTAATACGGGGTTGCCAAAAATAAAGAAAGAGTTTCTTACGCAACACCGCGAAACAAGCTATAATATACCTTTTCTCTCCCTTTTCCATGCCTCTCACTTTCTTCCCTCCTCCCAAAACGCTGGACGCTCTTAATTTTGCTATTACACTGGTTAACTTCATACTTTCAAGGCTACAATCGCTAGACGCCACAGGCTAGCAGTTTTGATTTCAGTGAGAGCGTCGAGAATCATGGGAACAGTGTAATAGCAAAAGTAGAAATGCATGGGTTTTTATGGGAGTTAACTGGAGCGTTGTGCAAGAGCGTTGCCGGTGCGGTTCTTTTCACCAATGTAATAGTACCATAATGAGGTTTACTAAATCAGTGTTTGATATTTGATCCTAGACTCCTTTAAAATATTCAGCATAACAATATTACAAAAACCTTTAATATTTTTAAAATTAACTTTGTGAGATGTGTCTTTCTTCATTATTTTAAATTAACTCTTTAGTGGTTTGCATGTTTAAGTTCATGTTAATTTCATAAATAGAATTTAAAGTATTTTAAGTTCATGTTAAGTTCATAACTGGAATTTAAAAATCATTTACTCTTAAAATAGTGCAGCTTAGTTTGATAAAAGAAATGATTGTAAGTATTTCTAATAGCTAAAGTTAAGACGAGAATATTGACAAATTAAAACCATTTCTTGTTTGATGTAGTGAATTTAAAAGATACTAGTTGAGCATAACTTAAAGGTATTTTGTCTCTCGTTTATAGTCAATACATTTGCTGAATACAGTGCTTACCAACGTCAATTCACTGTTTAGTTAGCACTCTTTATTTCCATGTTTATATCAACAGTGTACATATAATTTTGTTAATTGATTTATTTGTATACATGATACCGTATATGAATTTACATAATAACTAATAAGGTGATTTAATTCTGATTGCGATTAGGTTCACAAATATTGCAATATGCAATGTAATTTGCTAATTGGAATAGGATTCATGAATAAATCTATATACACACTCAGCTCAAGTGACGTTAATAATTTCCTCGGGATATGAAAATTCAGAGTAACAGACGCACTACAAGTTTTTCACTGTATGTGTAATTAAACAAGGAGGAAAATGAACTGTTGCAATTACATTTGGTAACGATAACTTCGGACATTAAAAAGTTTTTTTTGGTAATTTGAAAGTAAAATAAACCATATTATCATACGTTGCTATAGAAATATATTTTTAATTTGAAATTCTTAATTAGAACTTTCATTTGTAAAATTCGAATTACATTTTATCATTAGCAGATATAAAGCAACCTTCATTTCATTTTATATTAACCTAAAAATACACTCATTTCTAAGCAAAATCCTAAGAAACATGAAAACAGCACAGCAGGGGAGATGGAGAGAAGAAATTAATTAAAAGAAATCCCAACAAGACTTTTCAGAACTTGTGGAAAGAAAGAGAAAACTTTCTCAAATCCTCGTCTTATTCATTAACACTCAAGTATCAGATTTATTCCAGGCTTACCTTGCTATCTAAAATCGTACAAAAGAATAATCTCTTTAGGTCCCAAGATAAAGTTAATGAAATTGCTCCTTCCCTTACTCTTATTATCTTTAACAATAAGTGCTGGGCAAGAGAAAATACGAGTTCACAATTATTACTTTTTACATTTCGTTAGGCGGAATTATTTTACTCTTTGTTAAATAAATCTGAAGTAATATCAGTAAATAAAAACGAAAATCTCAGAATTCAGATGTTTAATTAAAGCTTTTTTATTTTCTATTTATGAATGCGAAATTTGGAGTATTATGAAAAATGTACAATTACTATATTATTTTGAAAATACACTCTATTATATAGTTATTCACTAAAGTACTTCTATATAGTTATCGTTTAACTTCAAAGAGATCACATAGATAAGTCACTTTCGGAATATATGCATTATTTTACATTTACATTGCAAGGTATAGGTTGAATATTCATTATAATTATAGAAATCACTCGGAAATTGAAATTATAATATCGGAATTTTACAGAAAAAAAACGAAATTTTTGTTCATACATTTACAATATGCAAAATATTACAAACATAGTAATTGAAACCTGAATGGTATGATGCTTTGGAACCACTTCTGACCATAGTTGCAATTATAAATTGTTGGTGACTCACTTTTTAAAATTCATAATAGTATGTTCATAAATAAAGAGCAGATTTTGAACTCTGATTTATGCTTACTCTGTTAATTCATATTTTTGTTAGTATTGTAGAATGGATCAAACTACAATAGAAAGTCATTAAGTAACTTCCAGCAAATGGCTGTAAGAAAAAAAATCTCAAATCCTTAAGAACTTGAAACCATTCTTTATTTAAACACATAATTATCTAGCAATATTTATGCATTTATACAATTCCTTTAAAATCGTCAGAAAGCCAGACCCAAGGGCAAAAAACATGGAATTCTTTGAGTCAGATTTATGTAAAGTGGGTCAATATGCTTATGCATTTTTCGTGATTCAGTAAATTTAATATCAATATGTCCGTTACGTCCTACTAGATTCGTATAAAAGAACGCAGTATTTTTTTTAATTCACATTAATTTCTAAATATCTTAGTATCAGTGTCTGACCAAGAGTAAGAATGAGCAATCCCTTGCTGATTTGACATTCTCTGAACATTCTCCTTGGATTGTGTTCATTGTTAAAAGAAATCGTTAATTTAGCTTTATAAAGTGATGATCATTGACTAATATTGCTTATGTAGCGATATTTTTGTACAAAAGTGCAGGAAAAATCGCCTAATGACTATTATAAGTTAATGGGCGATGGACCTACCTGTACGTATGTGGCACACATATAAATATACAAATTTGTACGCTGTGGGCTTTTTGGCAGCGATAGTGAAATTGTTTCAATGCAGAAGTACTGGTGATAATATTGTGAGAAATACCTAAAAATGGCAAGTTTCTATCTCTTTTTTCTTTTCTTTTTCTTGGAACGATTTTAACTTACTTACTGACTTTTCCTCTTACATGCCATAAGGGAATAAGACGGGCGGCGTACACTGGAGATACTGTAGACGAGCTCACACTTTCTCGAAACCCTCAGAATTTGGAAACAGTTTAGTTAGATTTATGCTCCAGTCGATATATAAGGGTTTCACTTATACTGATACTTTATAACATGCAAATCAGTAAATTATGTTGCACAATAATGTACAGTAATTTTTATGCAAAATAGATGAGATTTAATCATTACTAAATCTAAAAAAGTCAATATTTTATTAACTTTTTATGTTAAGGTAAGTTGCAACAACGCATGTTAAGCACAAACAATACAATAACCGAGTTTGTAGTACATGTACTGTACTGTTGAGCTCGCTTTTGTCAATAACAGAGATGCACCAACTTTTTTTTATTTCAAACAAAAAACCTACCTAAAGTTTGAAAAATATCAAAGCTTGAAGGCATCTACTATATGAAGGCTGCCTATAGCAATAATAATGTACAGAACTGTAGTGTGTGTTTTGAAAATATAAAAGTCAGTTTTATTCTGTATGACTCCATTTTGAAAGTACAGAACTGAAACGGAATAATAGGTTAAAAAAACGGTATTGATAATAAATTTACTTTGTTTCGTATGCAGTGTTTTTTATATTCAAGAAAGTATAGTGTAGTTTGCTTATTTACACCAGAATTTTAATATAGAAGTAACTGCTGGGTTTCCACAAGTTACCATGTATAGAAAATGAACAATCACATGTACGTAGATTACAATAACTTTTCAGCCAATATTTTTATTTGAAAGTACCTTTAATCAAAGCATAAATAAAATAATAATTCATTTTAGTTCTTTCGTTTCTTTTTAAAACGTCGACATTTCAAAAGGATTGGAGAAAGAAATTTATATATTTCATTAATTATGTTTGTGAGTTCGATATTTATAATAACTCATATACTGTACTCTAAAAATACGCTTCAAAAAGAAAAGCAGAATTAATTCTGCATTTATTATATCCTTAAAAGGAAATATTGCCTAATGTGCCACCAGTAAAAGAAACTCGTATAAAACAACTGCACAGTAGTTATCTGAAAAAAATTATATTAATTTTTAGATTAGAGTTATCATACTAGTTAACTTGTAGACTTACAGCAGAAGATAACTGGAGCAATAACTTCAACTATATCATAAAAACAATATCACAAAAGCTTAACTAATTATTTTAACTAAATTGTTCCAAAATAAGTAATTATTATTAGAAAAAGATTTCTTCTGTTACCTGAAGTGAAGAAAAAACGATAAATAATTTTTATGTTCAAGACTTCTTACATCTATTTGTACAGACTGATCGATTGGTTTCCAAACGGATATTATAAATGTCACTTGGAAATATCGTGTTATATTACTCATGAAATCATAAAGTATTTACGATTTAACTCATATACATATTACAGTCGCCATTAAATGTATGAAAACTTAATTTTCACCACGTCTGAGATGAAACTTTTATCGTATCGTTTATTTTGCAAATTTTGTACTTGAACAAGTTCTGCTATCACAACACTTTCTGTAGTAGTCTCATGACTAAGGTTTCTTTTTAAGAAAATGTAAAACTTTGAGCTGCATATCACTCTGCATATTTATGAGCTCTTCTAACCTTTCCATTACCTTTTTCTTTTTCCTGCCCTGTTTGGCAGCATACAAAAAGGATGTTTAAAGGAAGGGTTCAACATATACAGAGATATGGGAAAAATGAAAATACAATACAATACAAAAATAGAAAGTGAGTTCACTTCCTTTTATAATTATATTTAAATTCCTTGAGGAAAATAATAAATGAAAATGAATGTTACATTACCGTAAATTCGCAAGTTAACACTTAATTTTATTTTACATTGAAACAGCTCTATGTACAGGAGGGCAGCAGTTGTATTTATTACAAGATTATTGATTATTGATCAAGATCAAGATTATGATTATTTATTGCAAGATTATTGCAAGATTCTATAGTTGGGGTGATAACATCAACGGTTGTAATACTGTGGCATCATGTTTGGTGAGCATGTATAGTTTACAAAATTATGTATAATTTATATGCAGTGGGATATTCTAGTCCACCCTCAACATTGGTTCACGGAAGAAGAATAAGTCTTTCTAACGCATTAATAAGACAATTATTATTATAATTGATTATTTCATCATTGCAGATCTGAAGCTCGACGGTTCTTCATAATTATACTAATGGTGGATTGAAAACGGTTTGCATCGTCATATTGTATTTATTTGGCTGATATTTCGAATTGCAACTTAATTCTTGGTCACAGCAGTAAAATTATTCAATCCTTCATTAGTAAATGATTATATCATTGAGATAGTACTGTATATATCTAAAATGTGACTTACCGTAAGGGCAGAGACATTGAAAGGTGCTGTCTTCATGACCTTGTGATATATCAACACATATTCCAGAGTTCTGACATGGATTCATGTAGCAGGCATCCTTCTCTTCACACTGACTTCCAATATAACCTTCACAACAGAGACATTCAAAGGTTTCCTAAGATTAAAATGTTTGAAATAATAAGTTATATGGAAACTGACAAATTGTTGTTATTAATTATATTATAGCTCACTCAAGCTATACTGAAACCTTTGTTTAAAGTTGCAAAACACTGCTGCAAATAATCAAATTTAGTTATTAATTTATTTCAAGTGACCTCGGAAGATGGAAATGTGCATAGATGAGTAAGTTACTTTTAAAAAAGTATCTAGTAAAAGATACAGAAACTTTTTCAAAATAAGTATCGAGTTACTTTTCACGATACTTTTTCAAAATAAGTATCGAGATACTTTTCACGATACTTTTTCAGAAAAGTATCTCGGTACTAAAAATATACTTTGCAAAGTAATGGAAGTTACTTAAAAGATACTTCTCATTGAATAATTCGGAATAGTTACTATATAAAAAAATTTTGATTAGGTTATGAGCTTCAGTTCTTTTACTACTTTAAAAATGATCACATATATTTCCATAAGTTCCTATTCGATAATATTTTCTTCTTGAAACTGAATTACTATCAGCAAAATCTCAAGTGAAAAATACTGCGAGGGGGAAGCTCGAGCGCGAAAAAGTATCTTTTAAAAGATACCTGAAAAAAAGTATCGACATACCTTAAAAATACTTTTTTCAAAAAGTATTGAGATACTTTAAAATATACTTTTTTATATGATTCTACTAATGTTAAGGAGTTCAAATATATTGGTGGGACATCTACCAAACAAAAATGAATGAAAGATACAAAAGTATCTCGATACCTGGTATCGAGATACTTGTAACTCGTTACTACCCATCTACGGAAATCGTGTGACATAGACTAATTAAGATGCGGTGGGATCAGTGGTACCACGAAAAAGGAGAAATGCACTACTTATTGGTAACGAAGTTGCACTTCTTCCTACAAACTTCAAATATTAAGGGAGATACAGCCAAGCTATTATTATCGAAATTCTTCAGTTACTTTCATTGTATACGATTTCTGATCACTTTATTTAAAACAACGAAAAAGGAAACAGAAAAATAATCCTCTTAAAATATCCTTAATGATAGAAGATGAGTAATGTTGTTTAACCTTTTATGTTAACAATCATTTTTGTCAGTATCTAAAAATTGTGTAATAATATCATTGACATATCTTAATTGATTTTTAATTCCTCAGTGCTGCATAAATAACAGCCAATATGAATATAGACGAATTCTACATAGTATGGTATAAAACCCGTCAAACATAACGTATCATATACACTATAAGTAAAAACAAATAGCAAACTCATTTTCTAGAGTAACATATAACTGTAATACATTCGTCCCCTGCACTGAACAAGCATTCAATAAGATAAGAGAGAAATTTTACTGCAGATAAACATCGTCCCACGGAATTCTAAAAATGGATACCACCTACAGTCAATTTGTAAGATTAGTCTTTCGATCTCTTAGAACAGTAACTAAATAATTATTTGTTATATAATTGAATACGGTTAGAAATATACATATTATTTATTTATTATCACCAACGAACAATAACAGTTCAATAACAGGCAATAGCATTAATATTATAAATACATACATA
>JAQIWE010001431.1:0-15906 GCA_034698565.1 Campodea plusiochaeta
AGAAGAAGAGGAAGACCAAAGAAGAGATGGATTGAAGGAGTGAAACAGGCTGTGGAAAGAAGAGGAGAAAAATGGACAGAAGTTTTAGATACTGAAATATTTAAAGATCGCAAAAAATGGAGGATTCTTGCCGACTGGAAGGGGGGGGATTTAAGCGAGAGGGAAATTTAAGCATTAATTGCGGGGTCTCTGTTGAAGTTAGGGGCCTAGTATTTGGGTGGTCCATAAGGGAATCTTTGACCTTCCGGATAGTGTGCCCCACCTGGCCATATCGTACTTGGTACGCTCATGATTAACCTTCAAAATATGCGTATGTGTTATATTGAATTATGGGAAGAGATATTGAGCGAACTTCAATTTTTTATGGGGAACATTTAGGGCGAAACTTCAGCAACAACAAATTAAAATGCTGGAGACGTATGATCAATATGAGCCCCTCAATGACGCTTCCAAAGCAACGCCAATTTCAAATTTCTCTGCGTTACGCTCTTTTAGGGCGTATCACTGCGACGTCTCTATTGGTCACACGCCCCCAAAATTTTAATATGTTATTGCTGAAGCTTCGCCCTAAAAGTTCCCCATAAAACATAGAGGCTCCCTAAGTTTCTCTTTTCATAATTCAATGTAATACATAGGCATATTTTGAAGGTTAATCATGGGCGTACCAAGTATGGTATGATCACGTAGGGCACACTATCAGGAAGGTCAAAGTCCCGCCTATATACCACCCAAATATTATGGACCTTACTTCAATAGAGGCCCCGCAATTAATGTTTTAATTTCCCTCCCCCTTTTCGTCATCCTCACCCCCCTTCGTGGTACAATCTATACCACGAACGAGGGTGTGGTCGAGACATTTGACAGACATACATTTTCACTGTCTCTTACGCAGCAATACATATACGAATAAAAATAACAATATTAAGAATGACAATGATATGGAAATGGCAAGTAAGAGACAGAACACTGGCTAACAGTTGATCATGGTAATATTATTTACAAATCCCCTAAATTGAAAGAAAATCCTAACTCCAACTTCGAGTGGTTCCCTCGTTTGTACAATTACTATTTCATGTTCTAAATAACATAACCATCGAATATTTAAATGAAGAGTATTTTGCTATTAGAATATAGAATTGTTTTGAATTCATTAGTTAAAAGCATTTGAACTTCACAAGAGAAATTCTGTAATATTCTTTGCAGGATTGTAAATAAATTAAAAACAAATATATAAAATGCATTAAAGATTCAAGCTGCGATATATCATATATTGCAAACAGAAAGTAAAATTTCATATTATCAATATAGTTCATAATTTTGATCACTAAATATTAGCAACTACATTATTATCATGATCTCTCTTGTTATTGTCATGACAACCATCCATTTTTCAACAGAAATACTCTAAAATTACTAAAATTTTATCATAGAAATCTCATAAAATTCCCCTCATGACAGTCAACAGGATTAAAGTACTACTTAATATTGAATATCAAAACTTATTAAGCTACCTATTATGAGCTATTTCTCACAAAGTTATGGAAGTTTCTATATAACTCGTATCAGGATTTGTTCCTTATCTTCTTATATTAAATATCAATTATTACATCTTTTTAAATAATGATATTTTGTAAGTCATGTCTTTACTATCACTTCAGAATAGCTCAAACCATGTGAATCACATGACGTCAGTGTGAAGAAGGAAATCTCACATAATTCTATCGAATATAAATATATCGTGTATTTTCACTCAAAGATTTCCTTTTCGATAACTGTAGCGGTATTTTCAATCTAAACTGATATCAAATAAGTTAATTAAAGTTTTTTTTTGTTTATTTTCAAAAATAAATCATTATTGGAACCAATTCAATTTTGTTCTGTATATAGTTAAAGGACCGTTTCATTTCGATTAACTTTCATTTTCGAAGCAAATAATATCAGACTCGCCAACTTCCTTTCCACTTAAAGTTCCAAGTCTCAATAAATATAATTATTTTGGAATAATTAAGCCCATCAAAATCAACAAAAGTTTCTCAAACGTTTTGGTCTGATCAGTGTACGTAAATGAAACATAATTGAAATGCACAGAAAATAACGAGCATCAAAAATTTTCTCAAAATAAAAACTTACCACCACCCACTTTTTTCTTTGACGATCTGTATTTATATTTCCACGAATCAAATCCCTCAGCTTCTACATTCGTTTCATATTCAAATCCATCTACATTAGACGTTTTATGATATTTCATGGGAGTTTGAGGTTCAGGATTGAAACCAGCAGGTCGATCATAATCTCCTATTTTCGCGTTTGAATTATATTGAAACATGCCTGGAAAATCCCTCCGTACTCTTCTAGGAGTGGTGTAAAACATTCGCTCTGTTGCTGGATAGCTTATGGATTTTGCATATCCTTTACTCTTTAGATATTTGGTGACTGGTGACTCTGTTGTAAATATTTCTGTATTTTCAGTTGTGAAATCATCGTACCATGATAGTGGTGCAGTATCTTGATAATCGGAATCCCATTTTTTTCTGAATTGTCTAACTGAAGAATATGTAGGTTCAGGTGTTTCTAGTCTTCTTACGTTATATCGACTACTTTCGTGAGTGGGTTGTTGATCTAAGTAATCTTTAACGTCTGACCAAGTGTATTTTCTCAGTACTCTTTCAGTAGCTGTTTCTTTTATTGGTACAGGAATCAAAACGTAAGTTGGCTTTTCATCATAACTATTTATATCTCTCCATGGTGATTTCCTAAAATATCCGTGTCCAGAATCCCTTACATAGCCATGGAGTCCGTACATCTTACTTTCCGAGGTTTCAACTTTTGACGCAGGGTAATATTGGCGATAATGCTCTCGAGATCTTAATTGATTTCTTTCAGAAGCAGATGTCTCAGGTTCATCAGTAACTTCGCCTTTATGGTATCCGCGAAATCCAGACCAAGTAAATCTTCTTCCAGCTCGACTCGAACTTTCTGTAGCATTATCTTCGTACCAAGGTTTTTCAGTACTAGGAGTGACTTCTCTACTTGAAGCTCCAGAAAGTGTTCCTCTTCGGAAAGATGATAGCTGCCGTCTGTTGGAAAGTGAATCTTCAGAGGAGTTTGACCTGTAGGGATACTCTGGAGAAAGTGTGTCTGAAGAATTTCTGCTGTATCCACCGCCTTCATTTAAGTAATATCCTATATCGCTTCTGTTGTATTTCGAGTCGTAATATTTCTTGTAGAACTCAGGGAATGAGTAGTTGGCACTTTCATGTTTCATCATTTTTCCTTCAACTTCTTCATTAGACTTTGTTGGTGAATCAGTGTCATGGAATTCTTTCCACTTGGCAAATGCAGTTTTGTCGTGTACAACTCTTCCAGGATACTCCCCAACTATGATTTCTAATCCCTCTTCTTTGTATGTTGCAGAGTCACCTGAAAAACGAAAAATTATTTATTATTACGGAGTTAAATCTTGTTAATATAATGTAATGTTTCAGAAAAGTGGAATTAATGGCAACATTGTTTCATATCTGTTTGATCTACTTAAGAGATTTAAAGAAAGTACTAATATATATGGTTTGACTCCATGAAAAACAGTGATAAAATAATAACAGTATGTGAAAGTCTATACTTTTCCTTGTATATAAATAAACATAAATTAAATAATTTCAACTGATATCAAAAACTGAATAATCATACAAAAATGCACATATTTAATCCAAAGTGTAAATTTGTTAAGCACCTCTGCTCATTTCTCAAACATACTATATTTTATATATATCATGTATGATACTGTAGCTGTACAGAACAACCCCTGTTAGTTTTTTTTACAACCCCGTTTGATACAAATAAAAAATTTATTTATTTGCTTATTTATAATGCAGAATACATAATACAACTTTAAATGCAAGAAGTAAATGAAAAATACAGTAAAAAATTATACAACTATTTAAACAAACTTATCGTAGTGTAAAATTATCTTTCATCTGCTGAGCGATAAAGTCTGCTTAATATTCTTATAAAAATGAATATTAGGGTTTCTTATAAACACACAGTAGCAAATTAAACTGAAGTGAATATCGATTACTATCTTTAGAAATTGGATTATAATCTTTAAGATCAGAAAATATTACACAGAAAGAAAATAGTGTATGAAGAGTTCCGCTTTATAAGTTTATGTTCCAAATAAGAGAAAGCTATATCGATTCCCTTTTAAAACACCGATGGCCCTATTATTTCTGGAACATTGTAATTATAAAGTAACCTTGAAAACATGAAATTCGTAAGTATACTAAATAGAGCAATATTTCTCTGAAATTACATTATTAGCAACATTCGTTAACAAAGCATTTAAAACATGCGATCTCACTGTTTGTATGTAAAGTAAGCATTAAAAAGTATATGGATTAAAAATAACTTCCTGAAAAGGTTACGGATGTACCGGTACTACAAAGCACGGAGAATCGTGATATTGATATTTTTACGGTTTCTCTTCCTTCTGTACTGTGGTATCATCATTCATGATCTATTTTTCACCATCTCATTTCGGGAAAGACGAAGATCTTTGAAAATGAGATAAGAATAGAAGAAATCTAATTCAGGCCATGGAAAGTTTGAAAACTACAAGTTTTATTATTGATATAGATAACTCTTATGAAAGTTGGAAATTTTATACTTTATATACAGATTCACGAGGGGTTGATCAGTTAATTCGATGTATAAGTTTTCATATAAATCAGTATTATCACTTCGAGATCAAAATCACTCCAGTGTCAATATTCTTCTCAGATCTCAGTCTCGGTTCAGTCAATCCTTAACTGTCACGGCAAGTCTTTGTAATTTTTACTCATTCCAATGTCATTCCATATGACTTTTCACTTTGTCAATCTGTCCCATTTGCCTGTTGGTGTAAAATATTGTCAGTCCCACTATACGATGTTAAAAATGTGTGGTCAATTTATATACACCAAGGTAAGAAATTATTTTTAATTTTCTTTCTAAATGATGATCGAATACAAAAATTATTAGTTGTTTCTATTGATTTCAAAGTAAACAAATACAAGAGTAAATGCTAACACAAACAATATTAATACATACAATCAGGATACTGCACCACAACAACAACAAAAAATGGTGCTAATATTTTGGCGCAAATTTTAATATGCTTGGGAACAAATTACGGGAAATTAAGGGATATAATTTTGGGTGTTATAGGAAAATTTACGCTATGTACCAAGTAGGTATGAACTGTGAAGAGTACATATACGCAAAATCAGAAAGTTCATAATTATATATGACGTAACAAAAGAAAAATCTTGATTATTTGGTGTGGAAATGTTAGGCTAATCAATTGTACCTGCTGTTTAGGAAGTGCTAGAAAAGGAATATGTCATGTAGTGTATAACAAAGTTGTACTAGAATGCTCATAAATTGAATTTTTTAGATACTTCTTTCAGAATAACTATTGCATGAGATAGGTTACAACATTTAGTTATAACGTAGTTGCATCTAAGATAACTAAACAGGTTTGTTCGTTAGTAAAAAAAAAATACGTATCAGAAATGTAAGTTTTTTCAATCCCTTCAGATAAACTTTACTTTGTATAATATTCCATATCGAAACATATACAGAAATCAAGGCTTTACTTGCTTTTTGAATACTATAACCATATTTTGTCAAACAGGTAACGTGTAAATTATAGATAAACGTGTAAAATTATAGATAAACTCGGAAAGTAGGAATGTAATAATAAAATTCTTAATCGTCATATATGTCATTTAAAAAATGACATTCTAAATTAGTTTCTTTGACAAATGTGCATCTTATCATCGTTATTAGGAATTCCCAATGTCCTTAGCGTGTACAGAAGACAGACAATTACTGATTTCTCAAGAATCTACGACATCAATGAACGAAACAGCACGAGAAAAATAAACGTCACGGCATATATATAATACAGACGGCTAAACAGACTGATACAATATAGTACTACCGCGTTATATTACTTCCTGCTGGTGAAAAAAGCGACGCAAAATAAAAGGAACGTAATTAACTTTTGATGTTGAAATACACGCAAAATCATTGATGCCGTTGAAAAATGTTTGTAGGAGTGACGTGACTGTGTTTAAACTGACGTGTTAAGGAATTCGAGGTTTCAGTATAGTGCTGAAGATATAGTAAAAGATTTGTTCATCATTTAGGGAGATAGAGATGTTAGTTATTTCTTTATTGGCATGGATTTTTAGAAATGAAAAAAAAAATGATAAGAAGTCATTTGTGTTGAAAATATTGTTGAAATTTGGCATTATTGTCTGTTAAAAATAGTCAAAACTCTAAATGTGCTAAAATTGTGCTTGGTCATAACTAAAAAGAAAACTACTTTTTTGGCATTTCAGTTTCTCCCTCGCAACATAATTTTTCAAGTTTTCTTTTTGCAACCTTATTAAAAGGAGAAATGCCCCCATTATTATTTTGTTTTAATGATTATACAATACACCACCGTATTCACTTATTTGGTATAGTGATGGTTATATGGACTTTCCATTAAAAACCATGATATTACAGTAGTTTATTCTTATAGATTTTGAAACTGAAATCCCATTAACTTCAAATTTGAGAGTTTGATGGAAGGACGTATCATGTAAAGCATAAGATGATAATAATGATTAAAATCAAGTTCAAAATATTTTTTTCTTGGAAATTACCTGCTTTCTCCATTTTCTTATTAGAAAAAGTGCTTTCCGTTTAAAGATCATTTTGAACTTGATTTTGACCATTATTATCATCTTATGCTTTACAAGAGACGTCCTTTTATCAACCTTTCAAATTTGAAGTGAATGGCATTTCATATTCCAAATCTCTAAAACCGGCTGACCATTTATTGCAGCATCATTCTTCTTTTTTACAGAGCCGAATTCATTGCTGTAGTATACCGATTCTATCTTCAATAAAATGGTACATGAGTTTCATATTTATTAATACAAATCCAATCAATTTCCCCACTTGATTACAATTCATGCGTTTCTTCTAGAAATGTAAAATATAACAATTATTAATTTTAAGATACATTTATTACAATTCATACAAATTTATTATAATCAATTTCCTTAAAAAACATAATAATAGAGTATCATTAAAAAAATATATATCGTTATTTCTCTACAGCTCGGTTTGTCAATTGGGTTCTCCATAGGTTACGTTTTTGCACAACAGGTCTGCATTATTATATATACAGGAAGGTAGGAAGACTTGTCTTAGTCCCAATAAACCATTCTTAGTCTCTATTAACTAAACTCATTTTTTACGTTTACACATAACAATGTATCAAAAATGTCTTTCAAGAAAATCTAGCGTTCGAAATATGTTCGTTTTTACAACCCTGACTTTCTAACCAAGTTTCGAATTCGTTTTCATCTCAGAGAAGTATGTTATTGTGGTGTCTAGGAATAAGTTTGTGAAGACATGCTGTTAACTTCATAGAGTTCTGAGTTGCCAAAAGTAACAGGATCCACTTGACAAAAATATTTCGGTGCTGCGATAAGTATGTTATCGGTGCTGAAATAAATATTTGAACGGTGCTGCAATACAGTACCTGCTTTTACTACTTAGTGGTGCTGAAACCATTGAATATGGTACTGAAAAAATATATCTCGATTTTATTTTTGACTTTACAGCGATCAATTCCAGCAATTTCAAATTTGTTTTGCTGGCATGACTTTGTGTAGGACATACAGATAGAGTACAATGTTGATTCTTACTAGTTTATTATTTAACTGCAATATTTACATACTGTATTACACGAAACTACCGCATAAAACGACTTTTAATATTTTCTTTTTGGACCATTGACTTCTCAGTATCGTTAGACTTCTGATTTTTTTTCATTGTATATTTGATGCAGATTAAATCTTGAAACAAACATTGTAGGCTTTAAGGAGTAATGTGCAATAGCATATTTTTTATTTCAGAGATTATATTAAAAGTACTATCTACAGTAGTTCACTGGAAGATAATAAATTTATACCTTTGTGATATAAAACAATATTACATGTCTATATCTTCTGACTTTTCCTGCTATATAGATTTTATTGTTGTTTGAAATGTTGAGATAATGTTGAATACGTATACGTTTTCCTATTTTACCTACATGACTGTACGCGAAGTTCTGATTGCAACGACTGATTGTTACTGCAAAGTGCACACTTTTTAAGTCTTATGAATTACAAACTTAAATCATTCAGCTTTTGATAAAGATTAAATAGCAGTTGTTGCTTTTGCTTACGATAAACAGAAGGTTAATTCTTGGTTCAAATAAGCAAAGGTTTAATTATTCTAGCATCAAGGCAGTGTTATTGCTTTTCTTCCTAACTTATTACTGTGAATTTTACATAAACTATATACTAACAGGAATTTTTCATTAAAGGCGTATTTTTCCAGCTGGAAGCCGTCTTTTCCAACACAGCTTATCGGCCTCCTGGGAAAGATAATACAATAGAGAACAAAGGAAGTAAAAGGGGTATGTGTGTTGGAAAATGAAGCTCCCCGCGGAAAAAAATACCGGTTTAACTTCTAACTACAAAAAAAATCGCATGCAGTATCTGAAGATGTTTCGGTGTAAAAAAAGATGACCAAAACAATCAATTAATGAAAATATGTTATATATAGCACTGAAACTCATTAATATTACCATCATTTCTTGTGACTAAGATACTGTATAAGTCTTTTGAGGTTATAATTACGAGATTTGAAATCTCGAAAAGAAAATAATATAGACTAACAGTTCTTACTAACGAGATTGATTTTATCGGAGTGAAAAATTGCAGTTTTTAATCGTTAGAAAAAAAGGAAACCTGAAATGTATTAAGAATCATAGTGTTAGTTTGAAATGTTCTCGCTTTGCTCCTGCAGGTACTCAGAATATTACTTATAGTTTATCTATATAAATGTTCTGTTTCAATTATTTTCATATCAATTGCTTACTACTCCACACAGAGTGTCAGTTATAACTTAAAAAGTAATTCATTATAAGCTATGCGTGCAGAATAATATATTACCAATCTGTCGAAAAAATTAATAACCGTCTTTGTAACGCTCTTTCACATAATATAACAAGACAAGCCCATGTTCTTTGGAATTATTATAATAAGAAATCTTCCAATTTCGTGTTTGAGCGATCGACTTGTGAAAATTGTGGTTTCGTGAATCGTTTATTTGGTTTCCAGACACTTCATCTCCATATAACGAGGGAAATAGAGTAGGGGAATATTCTGATTGTCAATAAAAGAAGTTAGGAAATGAAAAATGGTCATTTGTAAGATTAGTTTCTTCTAACGAATAATCTTGTGAGATTCTTCACGTGATATAAAAATATTTTCCTTTCTGTATTTTAAAGGAATATGGACATGATTTCAAAACCATTTATTCCTTGTAAGAAATATATAAAACAAAAACTTTAATGCTTTTGGAACAATAAAATTTCATTATAGTAACATCATGAACTATAATGATTTTTTTTATAACATTGGCATTTTAGTCTTTTAAAATCTTCTTACTATTACAATATGCCATTTAAATCTGTTTATATTATAATAATGTAATTAAATAAGAAAACGAATCACTTTACTTGACATCTAAGAAAAAGAACAGAAATGAACAATTATAAGTGTGAAGACAGTGTTACCTGATTTCCATAACATGCAATTTATCTCAATAAATATCGAAGTTTTGGCGAAATTAGGTCTGTAAAGTAAGGCAAATATTTGTCAGTCGGTTAAATAAGGCATCCAGCGTTTACTAACTATTCACTTCTTCAAATTTTTTGTTTGATAATAATTTGTAAGGATAAATCCCAATGAAACAGTAATTAAAATTCGTAGGAATTAATTGTAAACCAAATGTAATAAGTTTGCAGCTCAGTCTGTAGGGCTAACAGGTATATTAATCAAATCGTCTTCCAGTTGAATTTAATTTACTAAGAAAAATATGGGATATCCTATATAATTGTTCATTGGTGTTACTTTACTATCATGTATAGTTCGTAATGATCTCTAGTTTCTGGAAATAATTTCATTAATTTAAAAGTTACAGCTGCTCAAAGAATGAATCACCAATTATTGCCCGCCCAGATGTAGAGTCCAGTGTCAGGTCTAGTTTCCTCCAATTATGATGGGTTTAGGTCTACGCGGTACTTTTTTATGTGACATTCCCCAAATTTAATATAAAGATTACAAATAATTTTTTACATCAGGGAACAAATCACCTAAAATTTCTGTTATTAATTTATGATAATAAAATTAATAAGACTCAAGGAGTTTAATAGGTTACACTTACGACTAGTTCTTCTTCAATATTTACAACTATTGGCGTACAGAAGAGCTGCTAAAAAGTTATTCTTAAAATATCATAATTATTGTTCAATGTGTGAAAAGTAATATGCATGTAGCATTTAGTAAGATAAAACTTTTTATATATAAGTTTGAAAAAAATATATAACTGAACCAGTATACAGTCTCAAAATGGCTTCTAGAAAATAATTCATTAAATTTTCTAGCAAGTTTTTCTCAAAATATACGCAAAAAAAGTTTCATAGAACAGATAAGGTTCACAAGTTTTATTTGTAAATTTTAACAAATTAAATATGTAATTAAAAACAAAAAGTTTGTTTTGTAAAATTGTTTGTCTGTACGTAAAAGCTGCTCTTATAGCTCATAAACTATTATAAAGCTAATTTAAGTTTTGCTTTATGTGAGTTTGTAAGAAATTGTCTGCTTAATATCAATTGATTAACACTTATACGTTTATGTGTAAATATGTAGAAACATTTCAAATAAAATATGCTAAGTAAAAATCATAAACTTCAAATTATTTAACGAAACTTATCATCTACTCACTCTGTCAGGTCCGTCGAATATCTTCTATCTGGTGTCTGCAAAACCGTTTATATCTATTTAACTGCCGGCGGAAACTATTTCTGTCAGTAGGGCTTAAGTTACAATGAAAACCACTATCGGAATATTTATCAGTTTCATTTTTAAAGTTTTTCGCATGAAATGGATTAGTCATTGGATAAAAAAAAAATTGCTAACTTCACAATTTTTGCCTCCTAAATGTGAACTCCGGCACACTTGGGAAGAAACTGTTTCCTTACTTCACTCTAGTTTTGATTTTCTACCAAAATAGATACTACATGTAGGTCGGCTGACGCTTTTATCCCCCTTGTATCTCCCCAAATTAAACCAATCGATATTTTACCTCAAACTTAACAGTCAACATGCACGCAGACAAAAATTAAAACGAAATATCATCCTTCTTTTGTCATTACTGTTGTATCGGTTTCGTTGAGAAAACAGAAAAGGAAAAAAAAAATGATACCAATTAGATTTTTAAAAATTAATATTGAAATGTACCATTATGTTTATTATTTTGTGTAGAGCTGAAAATTAGTAGTGGTGAATGGTTTTATTGTTTTAAGAATAATTTTCAAATCTAACTGTAAGATTTGAATGTAGTGTGTTTGATAACATTGCATTGCTTAGTTATTGATTTTGAAATAGTGAAATTTGCCAAATTCAGTTTTTAATAGTGTTCTCTGTTCTGGTTGGAGTAGCAATAACTAAAATCATATATAATATCGATAACTAAAATATACATGTTCAGACCACTCATGTACAGATGTATGCCATCTGAATTATTTCAGGTTCTCATAAAAATGGAATACTTTAGTACATTATATCAAGACGACATTCACTTAAAAATCTATTATAAAATAATTTTAACCGACATTTCTTTTTATCTTGCTATTAAACTAATAATTATTATATGTTGCTAATAATATTTTGCAGAGTTTACCCACATCAAACTTTAAAGTTATCAGCATGGCAGTTTCAGCAATGTGAAGAGTAAATTGTGAAAATACGTGAAAACGCATAGGTTTAATATCATGTGAATATGCTTCCAAATTTGTATCATAGGCAGTAAGAACTGTGGAAACTTTCCCAATATATTGTGATTTTATAAATAAGAAAATGATTACTTACTGATAATAATTCTTGCATACATTATTTATAACGAAGTTAAAAGAGTGTTATTAGTGCTAAAGCTGGTAACAGCAGTATTGAATTTTTTTTATTATGTAACTTAATTTTATAGGTCTAAAGAGTCAATTGGAGATAGATACCCGTATGGAATGGGCTATAAAGAATTTATTTTCCCTGATTTGTGCAATGCCGAACTTTGCAACAGCTATTAGACAAGAAAAGTATTTCCTTTATCACAGAATGATAATTTATTCTCAAATATTGTGTTATTAAATAAATATAGAGAATATTACTATATTAACACAACAAATATAATAAAAAAACTGGCTGTTTGCATTTGAAAAATGAATTAAGAACAAGAAAACGTGGCGGATCTGTAGCTCAGATGGTGAGAGGATGGTTCTGGAATCCTGGATAGATCAAAGTCACGGGTTCGTGTCCCAATTGAAACGAAAATTTTCTTGTTTTAAATTTATTTTTCCAATCTAAAGCAGTCAGTCAATCATTTTATTTATGTAATATGTTCCGTTGCTAGCCTGTAGGCCTAATAACTTAATTTAAAAATAAATATAATAAGATTCTTCCTAATTTAGGTCTGCACTTCCATTTCTCAAAAACAAGTTCCCTGCAAATTGAAAAAAAATCCTAGGATATTCTTCAAAAACAACTTCCTGCACTACTATATCGAGACACCCACACCGCTTTGTGTCTCCAGTACAGTCGAATTATTTCCATAACAATATAATGTGGTGTATTTGATTAAAGTCATATAGTCAGCCGAACTTATATATGCACAATTCTTTTGCATGAGAGAACGAACAGTTTGCTAACTAACTAATTAAGTTATAAACTTTTATTATACAGAATATGAAAGTTTCGTGAACTCTCTGAACACTATCAGGCGTAGATATAAATCCTCTATACCAAACTATATCTTTCAATAGGACGTTTCCAAGCTATTAAACAAATTACTCGGCAGTCTTATTTTCCCGTCCCTCATTTTAATTAAGGATGATTGAGGCTATTAAAATCACTACTCAGCCACTGGAAGAATTTATTAGGATTGATCGATGTGTTTTCTACCTGCAGTTCATTCAGACTTAATATTACACAGATGATTATTTTTTTCATCGTTTTTTAAAAGAATGTAATGTCAATATGACAGTGTTATTTATCGGAGAAACGTTTTCTGTTATGGAAGTGTCAATCACCTTTATTTTAGAGTTAATGATATATGATTTGATCAATGATATTTAATACTTTAATATGTGAAAAATAGTAGTTTATGTTTTATGTAAATTTATGTTGCTGTGATAAATTGCATCAGATCACAGTATTGCATTCGAAGCATACATTTTTTTTTAAAGAATGAAAATCTTAATTTTATATAAACGTTTAAAATCATGTTTTGTCTATTATTTAAAGGTTAGATATAGTCACTGATTAAATTATTATTTTGCCACTCAAATAAATGTTAGATTATGATTTTGACTTTTGGCTAAATGGTTCATATAGATCTATTACAATGAAAAAGCATACTGTTTAATAAAATGTTATTTTTTAGTACTATTGCTGTCCTCTTGTTCTATAACCATTCTTCCAAGTAAGCATCAGCAGAACTATAAATTTCCATTCAACGTTTCATCCAATGATCAATTTTCATTCGTATTTCGGGTATAAATTTGAAAATTCTTCCTTTCCCCTTCTGAATTTTTGAATTTTTTTCAGCGACTTACAAAAATATGTATAGTTACAGTATACTGTTTATTCATTTTACCAAAACCTAATAATATTAATATTTGAGTTTATCATTTCCAATTATAAAAATTATTTTCTACTTCTATATTATGAAATCTAAAATGACAGCTTATATCTTCTCAGTATCAAATTGAAAATTGATCGTTGTCTCATGGAGCTGTCATGGGAGTAGTACCACGTACAAACCTCACAAAAGTGCTTTTGTTCACCAAATACTATAATTATCTGCAATCATCTTATCATGTAAAGTTGACGGACTCAAGTACAACTTATCTTTCAATCCGTACAACACGTACGGAAAGATGATAGAATAAATTACGAAAATGATTAAGTACAAATTAGCTTCATTTAATAAGTGTAGGAAGGATAATGGTAATAGATTTTATATTTGTAGATTACAGATATTTATGTTTTCAGAATATAGTTAGGCTGTAACCAGTGGAAGTGTTATTGACATTTCATAATACGTTAACACTGTGTTTCTGGAATAAAAGAACAAACCATGACACTGTGTTCAGAATATAGTTGTATACTTGACTAACACAAGAAGCTAATATACCAGATTTCACAACTACACACATTCAATATTCGCTGTGAAAAGTTTGTAGGTTTTTCCAATTTTCTGAGAATCTATTATATATATCGCATACAATCATGTTAAATTCGTTAGTTCTTTAATCAGTCAAGAGTATTTTTTGGTAACAGGAATGTATTTTTTATGCACAACTTCAGTTGTGTAATGTGAAAGTCAGCAAAATTTATTTTAAATGAAAAAGTATTTATCGACGGCTGATAAGAATCACTTACTTACGTATGATGACTTATATCTCTCTTGAATTCTTCTTCCTTTGTCAGTACTGGAACAAGGGGAACCTATGAAAAATATATTGATACGATAAAATAAAAAAATTATAACTTTCTTTCATTTTATTGCTCCTTTTTCTTTTTTCATACTGTTCTTATAACATTACCATATTGTTGTTGTCTTAACATATTATGTACAGGGTGGTCCAGAAAAAATGGTACGGTTTTTTAGAACGTCATATTTTCCGCAATAATGAAGATAGAAAGACGAATTAAAAACCATGTGAAAGAGCATGTTGTTCTCGTTCCAAAAATGTATATTTTTATTACAATCCATGATAAAACACAGCTTCTATGACCTTCTTGATAACATTTTTCGTTAATCTGTTTATGGCTGTTTCTACAGCAATATTGAATTAAAAATCGTTTTTTTGTCTTAAAAGCATTGACAAAACTTTTCTTTTTCTTAATTATACTCCTTCATATCATCTAATTAAAGTTTAAAAGATTTTCTTTCCTTTTCTTAACCATCTGGGAGCAAATTGAATAAAACACGACAGAAAAAACTTTTATAATCTAGTTACTAGAAAAGAAACATCCATATTTCTTTATTACCAAAGAAATACGGAATTTCTTTGCCTGCTGCTGCTACAAAAGTGGAATTATGGCCAGCGGCAACATATTTCATAAATTTCACAGAGGCCTCATATTTAACATTAATAATAAATTTTACAAACGTTGAATTCATCGCAATTCATATACTAGTCTCTATTGGTACACCGTATTTCATCCTGAGGCGGAGTTATCGTTTTCGTGCGTCAAAATGCGTATTTCGTTTATCGGCACGAAAGTGCCCGAGGATAACTCAGCCTCTTTATGAAATACGGAATACCAATAGAGACTATTTATGTACTAACGTTTACTCACATCTCCAGCGTACTATAACCATAATCATTCAGAAAACTGTGTTCTTATATCCGATAATATAAAATTATGTTAACTTACACGGAACTGGGTATTCAGGTGGCATTTCACAGTATCCTGGAGGACAACCTGAACCTGTCAGAAAGTAGAATAACATTGGAATGATAAGAATCACTGAATCATTCAATATGTTCCCTTCATTAGAAATCTTCAGTTGTAAATTGTAGTTTTAAACCTTTATTTTTTCCAGCGGGAAGCCATCTTTTCCGATACACATATCCCGTTTTACTTTCTTTGTTCTCTATTCGCCTATTGCACGGAAAGCGATCCTGGTGGTTCAACTAATCCAAAATGGCGTGCCATGGTGTATAGAAAGCATGTGAAATATAGGAAAATC
>JAQIWE010001432.1:0-15904 GCA_034698565.1 Campodea plusiochaeta
GGGAGACACCATAAAAATATATATTTATTAACGACCGTTAATCCTATGCCTTTGCCTTTTTCATTTCTTTAAAGATTAAATTAAATGTCTTTCAAAGGAGATTAGATGGCAGAGATAGAAATACAACGTACAGGCTCGGATCCACTGCAAAATTTCGGGGGAGGCGAAATCGCTATAGATTCGGACAGCGTCGCAGACCGTCAGTGAAACGCCGCCATGGTTGTCGTGAGCGAAAAAAAATTTGAAATAGTTAAAAACTCACTATTTAGACCATTTCCACTGACATTTTGTAAGATTTGACCACAATTTTCAGATGTTTTATATTTTTCCTCGTGTTATCTGCATTCTTTTGAATTTTATAATATTATTATCATTGCCTTTAAAGAGACAATTTATAAATCATTCGTAAGAAAGCCATCAATTTTTATTGAAGATTTTTGATTATTGTATTGCCTCTTATATAGACCCCGACTCGTACTAGTTATCAAAGTGTATATAATTTATGGCAGATATCAGACTGGAGTAATTACTTAAACTTCATTTTGGATGGGAGTTGAATAGACATCATTGTGTATGTAAGAAAAGTGCGAGGGCGTACCCCAACGAAATTCGTTCAGCTCCCCCACGGAAGTGCACAATATCCTCGACGGGGGTGCACGTGCAACCAGGAATCCCCCACCCCCCCTAACGCCACCTCTGAACAAACCTCTAACATCATGCTAACAAATAAAAGGAAATGCAAAATGCCATAATTTAGGAAGGAATGTATTTCACTGTGGTTGGTGGGTATATGAACCATGGCATATAGTACGTGTTGTTATTTACATGGAAGAATTACACACTTTGCAGTAGTTTTTTGCGTATAGAGTTTAGAGAAATTATAATTTTTTTATTCATTTTCATGGATACGTCCTGCTTCTTCGAAGATGAAACGGAGAAAAATACTATGAGGTAATGGAGAAATACTAAGAAGTAAGTAAATAATATTGTATTTCCATTTACGTTATTCACATATTAATATAGGTATTGTGGAAAACATTGTTTCTGTATTATTTCAATAGGAAAGTATAAACTGAAATGAACAAATATATCTCTAGTTATATAGTCGTAACAAAGATTGACCAATTTTCACAGACAAAAAGTTAGTAAAAAAATTTTATTATAATTATAACTACATTAACTCACTTCTTGAGGAAAGACAGGCCCCAAAACCGACAGTAGACAGTATTCTAAAAAATAAGTCCATCCTATTGCACAAAACATAAAACGTTCATTCCATGAGATTCGAAATAAAAATGATTCTTTTGCTTCTTTCTTTTCAGGGCCAGATTCGACTGTCATCCTGTTAAAGCTAAATTACGAACAAAAATATTAGTATAATATTTTTATACCCAAGTTCATTCCAAAATAAAAATTACCGAAAAAATTACTTTTTTTGCTAAGAAAATACAGCCATTCTGAATAATTTTTAGAACTATTTTAATTCATTTCACTTACTTTGTAAAAAAATCATAGCATTTGTCGCTTTTACTGCTGAATTATTATAATTATATTGAAGTGAAACAAAGTTAAACAGACAAATTTAATTGTAGTGCTAAGAAAAAAATCAGTATCATAGATCCAGATTCTACCATAGAATATAATAGTAAATATTGTCAGGAAATTCCAATATATGACTTGATGTTACAATTTTCAAATAAAATTTTCAAAACAATAATCGCAACAATTCAAAAAGGCTATATTATTTGCTATTTCTTTTTATCAAAAATACTTCGTTTCATACTAACAGAACAAAAATAAGTAATTATTGTACTAAAACTCACTCACCTTGCAGTTTTGTTAACAATCTCAGGTTCGTGTAACTCTCATACTGTGTATAACTAAGTAAACACTTCATCATGCTCTGGAACTGCATAACACTATCAATAACATAACATAAATGTACTAGTAACATACTTATCCTTGATCCTATACTGAATTTGCGATATTGCTGTTATCTCCTTTTATGTAACAGATAAAACTGCAAATATTAGGTTCTAAAGTATAGAAATTGTTGACCAATATGATTACGGATATACTGATATTATTTTGTGCATTTAGTATATTCCAAAAATATCATCAGTAACACAGCAGCAGCAGTTTAGTTAAGATTTGAAATTATGTATTTCAATATATACATTTTAAAATCTGAAACTGTCGTGTTACAGCTACAAAAAATAACTTCGTCATTCATCCAGCACATTTTATTTTTATTTTTTAGCATTGTTCTTTGGAACACATATAATTTACCGCACAGGTTCAATATTCATAATACTGTATCTTCCCTGTTTGTAACATATATACCTGAACTTTTCTGGCATAGCATATTAGGCAACTTGAATCTTTAAATTGGCATAAAATGCAAGGCAGACTATTCTTGCTTAAAGTCGCAAAATTTTCTTACTTCTTTCTTTTTCCCGTATCATAGTGGTGTTGTACGTGGACATAGTGGGGCTCAGGTGCTGATGTATGTGAACATAGTGGTGCTGTACGTGGACATTTTATAATACTGATTCTTATTATTAATATTTGTAAAATTACTAATTTTTATTTCATTGCAATGAGGTAGATGGACTTCACTTCCAGCAACATTATTCCTTTACTGAGAGAAACATTGCATAGTGACATTATGAGTAAAGCTTTGGAAATTTAAAAGTGATAGTTTTTAACAGTGCCTTTAATAAAATTTATAACATAGACCTAACTTTTTATTTAGATTATAAATTCATCTGCTCTTAATCCTTAACATTCGGCACATTATATAATATATTTTAAGGGAAACTATTTTCATTATTCCCTACTGTATATCTAACTATAGTACTATTATACTGTAACTGGAAATAATACCACATTAAATGCAAATTAAGATTTAAATTACAGGATAAAATCTGGATGTTCTGGAAAAAAAAGGTCTAAATGAATTACAAAATATAAAAGGATAAAAAATTGTGATATATTATCGATTTAATATAACAATATAATATGAGATAAATTCAATATAATTATAAATATATAAAAAGTTTCTTGTTATTTGTAATGGTCATTCAGCGCCTTCGTACATCAGCCTTAAACTTTGAGTTTATATAGCTATATATCAAAATTGTACATTTTCTATAGAATATCTGATGTATTATTATATTGCCACAGGAACTATTATACGAGAAGAAAAAGCATTTATTTGTCATCACGGCTCTCAGTAATGACTTTTATAACATTCAAAATAGATTTATTACATTTCTAAATTGTTATGGCAAATGTACAGTATGTTTTATGTGATGATGATTGCTTACAAAATCGAAATAGTTGTTTAAATATTCATGAATTCTTCAAGTAATATTCAAGTACATAAAGAAATTCGATAAATGATATATTATATGTTCGTATTTCTCAGACAGCTAACGCAACTTTTGTGTAAAGTTAACTGCATGGTACAAAATAACGAAACAACTGCTTTGCAATACTGTAATATAATTCAGACTCTGTATAAAATAACGTTTGTTATTAGCATCATAATAAGTGTGAAATCAAAATGCTTACAAAGTTATCTTTTGTTCTGAAATGCAGTTTGTTAGTGTTTTCGTTTCAAATTTCACAGAAGACGCAGGTGACAGACGAACCTGTCAGTTTTTATATTAACTATGCACTTGAAGTTTATAAAGAATTTTATAACAACTGCATATTAGTTTTAGCCTTAGAAAAAAATATCGACGAATATCAAAACAAATTGTTCATCAAAGCTATCGGTAAACTTCAGTCACATATTGTTATAACAGACCCTGTTTTGTACAGACAGCGCATCCACAAACTGACGGTGAAATCCACTGCATACGAAGGTGAAGTTTTGATTTTACCTAGTCTAAGTTCCCAATGCTATTTCTTCATGTTATCAGCAAATAATTTAAAAACGGTTGATGAAACTAAATACATTACAAATACAGAGCATTATCAAACTATTATCGAATCTTTAACTTCATCGCCAATTTCAGGAAATGTTTTTGTAATAGATTTTACCAGAAATTGATCACGATGATCACTTCCTGATTTTACTGAGAACATGAGTGCTACAGAAATATTTGAAAAGTGGTCTGATCAGTATTACATTTTGAAGGGACGTTTATCATGGGATTTTGTTGCCGTTTCAGTGGGTAAAAATGCAAGTGGTACGGTAGCTAGTAGATGTTATAATTGTAATAAATCAAGATTTATTCGTATCCACCAGAAATACAACTTCAGAGATATAAATCATTTACGAAACCCATTTGGAAAATCGCATTTTGATAGTAATGACAACAGAAGTTTAGTAGTGGGATTGCCAATTGAAGTTTGGCTTGATTTCAAGAACAACAAAATTACTCCTTGGATACAGTTGCTGCTGACTTTCTCCAATAAACTAAACATTGAATACAGTGATTACAGTATGTTTGATGATGAAACGGAACCAAGGGTACTGTTTACGAAAATGGATGGTGTAAGGAGACAGGTTCTTATGGTGCCCACACCTTCAAATTTGTGGTTTCTCGACGATGAAGTTTATTTCATTACGAGATCACCACTATCATACTTTTCTTGGGGTAATATTTTTACAATATACAACAGAGATGTGTGGTTTCTCATACTGTGCGTTATTACATTTACAATGTATTTTCTCAATGCTCATCATTCCTTCTTTGGTAAAGCGGAAATAATATTTTTCTGGGTTAGAATGCTTCTTTATCAGCAGTTAAAAATTGCTAGTACACTATCGATGAAAATTTTGAACATGTTATGGTTTGTTTTTTCATTAGTAATAACAGTTGGAATTACAGCTAATTTATTAGCATACATTACAGCACCAAACTATGAAACACTGCCACGAACAAATGAAGAACTGAATAAATCTCCTAATTATACAGTGGGATACATAACTACACCATTAGCTTTACAACTGACAAACTTGTTCATAGGTGGCACAATAGATTGTCCTTTAGAAGACACAGGACCCTGTGTCGAATGTCCAAACAAAATAGTCGAAATGACTAAAGCTGCCTGCTACATCACACTTACTGAAGGATACCATAATGAATATTTTCTACTGCAAACTCCAAACCTGACATCATACGCTAGATCATATATAATTGAAGTCAAACATTTAAGACTTGGAATTTCGAAATAGCATGGATACCTGTTGAAACCACTGGAAGATATATTAATCCAGGTTTTAACAGGGGGATTGAACATGAAATGGTTGAGAGATTTTCATTTCCAAGGAAAACATGATAAAAGTAATTTGGAAGAGAATTCTGTACACAAACTGACACTTGACGCAATGCAGTTTGCTCTTGGAGTATTACTCTTTGGATTTGTCTTGGGTGTTGCATTAATTTGGATTGAAGTCCTTGTAAGTACGATGAGGAATACCAGCAGCCGACGTATCAAAAAATAAGTAATTGGTGTGTTTCAAAATGAATGAAATAACTATATTCCCTTCCGAATGTCCTTACAAATAATAGTTTTGTGAAGTAGCAAAATCACTCTCAGAAGCATCGAAAATAGAAATTTTAATACACTAGGGACTACTATTTTCTTGACATATAGCCTATTAATACATCATTTCCCAAACAAAAGTATGTGATCCTCGGAGGAAACAAGTTGTATTCCCATGTATATTGAGGATGTATAGTGATCAGGCTTTCTACAGGGTAACGTCCTCATGAGTTATATTATTATAATAGAAAGTCCTTATCTTGACCTTAATATGACACACCGCAAGAGGTACACTCTTTCCGTGGTTCAGATAATCATTTTGTTTGTGAATCGAAGATTGGTTCTGAGCACTTTCTGCCAAAATTCAATATTTTCGAATACGTTTTCCCTTTCTATATTACAGTAGCTGAAAACCTAAACTTTGCCTCTTGACAGGTTTCATAATTTTCTCAAGAGGATGCTTTCACATTTACCATTTTTAAACTTAAAAAAAAAAAAAAAAATATCATAAAGAAATCCAGCAACTCCCTCCCGACGCGTTCGTTAATCTTGGCGCCCGACTCATTCTAAAGCACTCAAAATCAGGGCCCTATTACCCAATAGACCATGAAGGCCATGGTCTAGGGCCCCGCTGTCCGAAAGGGTCCTGCACTCGGGAAAAAAAGAATGAAAGAGATGTAAAAATGCTAATTGCGAAAAAAGAGGTTGAAATAGATGAATCTTTCCTGCATTCCTCATAGAACACTTACAGAAGCAAAATTAATATGATGCGTCTTCACATAATTATATAATCTTAATTTATTCTGTAATAGACGTTACTATATATTTCATTTTCTTGTGGTAATTTAAGATTTGAATATTCAAAGAAAATAAAGTTCGTTTCTGTATATTGTTTCAGTCAGACTGCCACAGAGGAGGTCTGGTTTTAGTGGGACACAAAGGGGTTTGTATTATTTAAGTTGAATGGTTTGGGTATTCAATATTCAATGTAATGTTCAAAAAAGTAAATATTCGAAATTCATTAAATATGGTAAAAGCTATTCCAATTATGATATTTCGCAAAAATAATTTGAAATAATGTAAAAAAATCATATAACATTCTAGTGTCTCTTTGCTCGTAGAAAATGTTCTGATTTTGTGTTGTACAGTTGTATAGTGCTTGAAACTGTAATTTTTAGAAGGAGCTCCTAATATTTTAAATGCTTCAGATTTCAAAATTTTATTGGCAGATATTTTTCCAACTAATAAATTTTACCATTTGAAATATTATAATTTACCACTACGTTCCACGGATATTGTTGGCCTAGGACCCCGCAAAACCTTAATACGGCTCTGCTGAAAATTGTCTTCCAAATTCTTTAAGTAACTTTAGAGAATATTTTTGTTAAAATGTTAACCTGATCAAAAATAACTAGTATTTCTGTTATAAAATTAAAAAAACTATTATATAAAACATTTTTTTAATATTGCTGTTTTATAATAATCTTGTTCGAGTTCATATATACAGTAACCTTCAGTGTTTTAACACGTCTTCTTATTCACTTTGTTATATAAAAAGAAGTTTTGAGTGTAGTTCGCGTTTCATACATTTCCATTGTCTGTTTCTCTATTACTGATGGCATCATTTTCATCACATTTCTTCTGGTGCAATAAATAAATAATCCAATACGAAAAAACAAATATTAGCTGAAAGAAAGAAAATGATTCATGTTTAAGATACTTCTTGGGTCTGACCACTTATATGAACCGCACATTCATGTCAATTTTACAGTTAAATGTTGGAAGGATTCAAATTAATATTTTACTTTAATGTTTATGATTTCAATTATTTCAAATCATTACGATATTAAGCGATTTCTTTTCTGTTTTCATAAATTCTGAGATACATTGAACAACTGTACAATGGAATAGAACAACTCTGATTAGAGTTCTATCACTATTTCTATAATTTAAAGTTTCTCAGATCCGGTCGTTATACAGATAAAGTGTTTCGCAATTTTTTCTGTTTATTATCAGAATAATTGAATGAGACTATTTACCTAAAATGTTGAGTTCTAGAGATGGTGAATATATAAAATATATTTTATATCGCCTTGAAAAAGACACTTATGGGATTTCGGAGGCATTATCGAACGAAATAATCAGGTTTTTCGATAATTGCAACAAAACCTGCAGTCCATTGTAGTTGACAGAGATTTTGTTTCATAATCACTGGAAAATGTGCAATATTTCCAATAGTAACTTCATCGATCACCATTTTATATTTAGAAGTAACGAATACTCGTATGTGTATTTTGAGAAATAATGAATTAGCGGTTAAAAATGAGTTTTTAATATTAGTATTAGAAAGTATAATGGAAATACTATAATTATATGTTCCAACTTGTTACAGCAAAAAATAAATTACCATCAAGGGAAGAACATAAAGTAAATTATTCGCTGCGACTGCTTCGGACTGCTTACTTCAGTTTATTATATTACACGTGAGAAAAGTAAGATCGTGGTTTTGAATGTTTTTAATACCATAATTTTCTTTATACTTTTTTTCTGACATTGTTCGTTCATCAGTTCTGCTTGCCAATTTTATATACTTACCAGTATTATCATAACGAATGAAACAACAGTACAGCATACGGGGAAACCATAATATTGTGTTATGGCACATCCAACCACTGGACCCATTACTTTACTAAAAAAAGTAATGAAAATTATGGATAATTAGTACTTTATAATATTTTGTAGTATTTTGAATAATATTGAAAGCATTTTACTTGATGTACCGTACGTAGTATTAATTTCAATGAATAATAAAGGCAACTTTCACAATATTTTTTTAAATACCAAATGTTACACTAATATCAGATGGGTCTATATAAAATTCAGTGGTTTAATATCCTCTTGGATATTCAGTAACGGCAAGCTGACTAATCGCCTATCAATAAGGAAAAGATTTTATTTGATATAATTTTCCTATATCATAGCTCTTAATATTTTCTAACTATATACGAGATGTTATATTCCGCAAAAAAATTGTCAATATACATGGGAGTTTGCATCATTTTCTAAGGAAACAGGTAATTATTTTGAATGATGTTAATATTGCCATTCCGTATCCTTGTTACTTCTGCAACCTATACGCCTCGCTTTTACATAACAACCCGTAACACCCAGGGGACTACGAACACCTATTTGACGGAGTGACATTACTGTACTGATGATTTAATTAAAGAGTTTTGAGTGCCAGGCACTTCTTGTATTTTTCTGTTGATTTCCTTCTGTTTTGGATGTTCATTTATATGGAATATCCTAAGCGGAGAAGAGAAAAGCTACAGAATGGGAATCAGTCTTTCAGACAAATACTTAATAAAATTACGCACAGTAATATAAGTTTTATATTACTGTGCGTAATTTTAATACACAAGTTAACAATAAATTTCAATTATACTTACCCTAATGAAAACGATGATGTCCATAATCCACTAGCGGCGCTTCTTGTAGCTAATGCGTCTTCTGCACCTCCTTCTCTGTAAAAGTGTAATACTGGTAGTGAACTTTGAAAGAATATTCGAAATTTAGGTCAAAAATATTTTGCGAAAGATTTTTTTCTCTCTCTCTCTCTCTCTCTCTCTCTTTACTTTGCGTTATAGAATCTGATGATGTTATATTGTTTAGTGAAACTTTAGGACTACCTTTTTTACACATCACAAAATAAAAAAAGAAATATTAAGGATATTTAATGAAAATAATTTAAAATATGCAGTTTTCTGTTCAAAATTAGCAATATTTTCTCAAAATTCTGCCATATTATAATTAAGATAATAAAAATCTTCGAAATTGTATAGATATGAAAAGAGTCAAACATTTTGTCGCTCGAGATTCGCCCTTTGCTTGGTATTTTAAATATTGCTATTGTGCCTCTCCCATTATGTTGAAGTGATAACAGTCTAACACCACCTTTTAACACTTGTGTTTCACTATTACTATTCACAAATTGAAAAATCCTATACTTACAGTGAGAATCTAAGTATGAAAGGGAATGTAGGCATGTAAACTACAGCATATGAACATCCTAAAATAATGGTAGACACACCATTTAACCATAACGTTGAAGGGATAAATGATAAAAGAGGTGACGGACCCAATAGAAAAAAAGATATTGCAATTCCCACTAAACCAACACTTATTTGTAACCATGGTTGCTTGGAATTGCCTGCTACCTTTCCCCAAAATGGAGATGTGAGAGCATATGATGCCCCAAATGATAGAAAGAACAGGCTTGCAATTTCAGGTGACAAATTAAACTGAAAAAAAAAAAAAAAAATGAAAAATGAAAAATGAAAAAATAATAATAAATACCACCATTAGATAATAAATCGACCAAGCATTAAATATAATTTATTACAATGTGACTTCTTTACATAAAGATAGTATTGTGTGTTCTTAAAATATAACTACACGGTTAATTTGTGAAACATCCTATAATATATAGTTGGCGCATGTTTGAGATTCAAACGGAAAATCCCTGTGTTATTTACTGTACAATTAAATGACATTAATTTTGAAGAATATGAGTAATACTGTTAAATTGGTAAGAAAATCAAAGACTGGCAAATCACACATGATTAAAGTAAATATCAAAGGTTGTTATATTATACTGAACATTAGAGGAAGTTAATAGCAACAGTCGAGCAGTTTAGTACCCTTGATACCTACAAATGAGGGACTGTTTTGACCTGTTTATCACAAGATGGGAAGGAACAGGCCAGTGGTGGCGCCAGCTGTCCGACCGACAGGGGGTCCAATGCTTCCGACGGGGGGTTCAAGTTATTATTAGCGAAATGGTTGGATTTTCTTTTTTATATTTACACGATGTAGAATTGATGATAAAATTTAGCTAATTTAATAGTTGTTGTTAGCAGGGGATGTCACAGTCAGGATCATATATAGATACAATTTTATTTGGGAGGCTGTGATTAAGAAAGTTATGTCGAAGCGTCACCATGATTGGTGCGATCGACGAAAATTTAAAAAATACAGCATAATACAATATTAAACAAAAAATAATCCACTTACTTGTTCTAAATGTGGTTCTAACGTTGGCATTATGAAACTAGTGATCCCAATAACAAATATAATAGAAAGAATTGCAAAAATATTTGGATTACGAAGTAGTGGTCCAATCTTCCCCTTCTTAGGCTTTTTATCATTTTTATCTATAATTAAAAGAAAGTGAAAGAAAGTTGAATTTTTATAAGAAATAATTATCGGTTACAGTTTGTGAAATTTCAGCTAGCACATCATTCGTCACTCACAGTCAGAAGTGAGTATTTGACTTTATATGACACCCACCATCAACAATCAAAATGACGACAGAAGTAACACTACGTTGATCGCATAGCTTGAAGACTTAATATTCAAATTGAACAATTACAGTTAAAGGGTTACCTGCAGCTAAACTGACTTTTCTGATATTATAACATAAATTAGTCTGAATTAATTGTTTATTTGTATTTAATAATAATAGTTTTATGCTATTTTCCATACGGAATTTTACTTTTATTTTATTTTGGTTAGCTTTCGCTAAATTTAGTTTACAGTTAAAATTATAACTTCTTTATTATTTTCTTTCAATTCCATTATCACTCATATAGATAATTTCACGGTTGTCTATACTTTGATTTGTCTCTAATTTTACCAACGTGTTATTTTTCTATCTCCACTTTCACCTAAATATTATTGAAGGATTATGACGTATGTGTTAAATTCTTTCCTCTGTGACTTTGTCAGCAACATGTCAACAAATTGAAAAGAACCTTTGATTTTCAAAAGAAATCTTTCTCAGTAACTATGACTCGCTAAAAACTGTATTGCTTTTCCTATTCAATGAACTAATAGTAATTATAGAGTGTCAGTCATGGTGACCAGAAAGAAGGTCCTCAGGGAACACACCTGGACGAGATTAACATTCTCGGTAGCTTATACCCGTTCAGCGAAATGCACCCCGTTGCTGGGATAGAATTATATATCAAAGTCGAGAAATTCTTTGGGTGAAAGCGTGAGAGAGAAACAATAGAGACAGAATCGAATTCATGAACGATATTGGCGATTGACTTCACTCTACACCGAAACTTGAGAGGAGTCACAACTCCTTTTGGGTTCTCTACGACGAACTTTTGATCAAGCAACATAAATCTCTCCTTTTAGTGGAGTATTGAAGACTTATTGAATAACTACCTTGTGCCAAAGGTGAAATAAACGTTTATATTATAGGACTAAATGGTTGTATGAGATTTTCTGATTTCTTTTAGGAATCGCTTCTTACGATAAAGTCTATCTCATAATAAGATCATTAACCCAGTCATATAAAGATTATTTTGTTATAGGATTGGACTATAACAGGTAAATAATATTTCTAGGTATAAAATAATCTTCAATACGAAAATTATTAGCCCAACTCTGCATATAAAAGATTTATTTTCCACAACCGGTTTCACGTCAAACACGACGCATCATCAGGTGATGGACCTACATAATGTGAAGAAAAGGAAAATAACATAATAAACTATTCAATACATATAATAAAGTAAAACTTACTTGATAAAATTAGAGTTAAAACATACAAAGTATCAATAATAAAATACGTGCGATTTTCACACATTACTACATAATACTAAAATATAAAAAGAAAGACACTCACGCAGTAGTAAAATACAGGTTGCACAATTTAACTAAAAATTCGTAATAAATCTGAACTGCTTGGTCCCGGGAACAGATTAAATATATTATTTTTATTGCGATTAATTTCAATAGTTTCTAGAAAATTTAATTTTCGCCAATCCGTAGTATAATGTAACAATTTATAATCACTGAATCCGCAATTTTCGTTTTCACTGTGTAATAAATGTTGCACAAATGCATGGTTTTCGTTAATGTTCTTCATGCTTAAAAGATGCTCACGGATACGTACGGCCAGTCGTCTTTTTGTTTGACCGATATAACTAAGACCACAATAGCATCCAATATTATAAATACCGCATTTATTTAAAACATCTACTTTATCTTTATTGTTGAATAGCATTCTTCCTAGATTATTGGCAGGTTTAAAAATCACTTTCATTCCGTTATCTTTAGCACATTTTATAAAACGACGCGGAATATTTTTATCGTAGGTAAGAATCATAACTTTTCCTTGTCTACATTCATTTAAAGGCGTCAACGTTGTAACATTCTTCAACAATAATTTATCTTCAACATTGTTCATTAGTTTTTGGATCACAGATGTACTAAAACCATGTGTTTTTGCAATACGAAATATTCTGTTTTTTTCTTTTTGTAAATATTCAGGGTCAAGCGGTACTTTAAACATTCTATTAATAAGAAAATAAAAACTTGCTAATTTTTGGTGGTACGGATGTTCCGAGTCAGCTGCAATATAAATGTCTTTACTGGATGGTTTGCGATATATATCAAAAGAAATAGAAAAATGTTCTCTCTTCACTAAAATATCTAAAAACGGAAGCGATCTATCCTTCTCTCTTTCTATAGTAAAATTAATAGTGTTTAGTTTGCTATTCATAAAAATAAACAGTTGTTGAATTTCACTTTCACTTCCTGAAAACAAGATGTATATGTCATCAATGTATCTACGATATAAAATAACATTTTGGTATTGTTGACAATGATTAACCATGACTGTTTCAATAAAATTTAGACACACATGTGATAAGAACGGAGAAAGAATATGTCCCATTGTTAGCCCATCCTCCATTTTGTATATGACGTTCTGAAATACAAAAATGTTTTGTTGTAAACATGCTTGAATAACATTTATAAGTTCATCACAGTATTCAAGAATGAAACCATTACGCTGTAATATTTTATGTAACAACTTAATAGTAAGTTTAAGTGGAACACTAGGAAATAAATTAGTGACATCAAGAGAAAAACTGACCATGCTGGGGTTAATTTCAACTGACTTTAAATCTTCAATGAATTTAATGCTATTTTTAACTGGAAAATTGTAGTCTTCAATTTTAACGGTTTGCAAAATGTTATTAATATATTTACATAATTTGTATGATGGAGCCTCAATACTATTCACAATAGGACGCATTTCTAGAGTAGCTTTGTGTATTTTGACCGTTCCATACAGTCTAGGAAGTTGAGGGCAGGCGCAAATAACTGTTTGTTTTTATTTTTCGTTTGGAAATATCCACTTACATTTAGTAACTATATCTTTAATGTCATTCTGGAATTTATTTATTGGATTAACTGATAATACACTCGTTTTCATTTTCTTTATACATTTCTTTTTTATAAATCTTTTATATGCAGAGTTGGGCTAATAATTTTCGTATTGAGTAGTTGTCTTGTTTTATGCCACACTTGCTCCGCTACCTATAGTGACGCAACCCTATATGTGCGCAATTGATAATTAATTTAAATATTATAAAACACGAAGCGAAGACCCGTATAAAATCTCAACGACGAGATACGTTTTAGAAAGCGTCGACCGTAATAAATCTAAGCGAGTCGAGTCAGTAGCCTATCCGAAAGGATAGATCACGTAAAAATAAGAGATAGAGAGTCGTTGATTGTTGTTGTTTCGGAGATGGTTTGGGAAGCTGGAAAGTATAGTAGAGAACGGAGAATGAGATCAAATAACATGCAGAATATGAGGGAATGCCTGAGAAGAACGAAGGATGTAAAGATGCTATGGATGGACCTGTGAACGAAGACCTATGAACTTTTGACAGTGAAACCATAGACAGTTGATCCCGAGTTTGTGTAAATGTGTACTATAAATAGAAATAGGCCTTGGTTCAAGCCCCACGTATAAAAGTGCCAAGGTCAACCAATCATATAAACAGTCATAAGTATGAAAGTGTAAAATAAACTATTATTGCAGGGTATTTGTGAATAAAATATAAAAGTGATATTTCTTGAAGGGTATTTCATATTTTTACAGTTTTTACTTGCTATACTCTGTGTAAATTTAAATAATTAACTTCATTTCAATAGCCTATTTGCTTTTGTTACAATTTTAGGATGTCTATTACAAATAAATCAAAACCTCTAGTATTTTTTATTGTAAATGTATTGTCATGCGCAATAAACAGAAAGTTCATGTTCAGTGTTTTTATCACGAACGGTTGAGTTTTATTTCACTGGTGGGAAACATGTTGAAATAATACAGAAAAGTGGGATTATTACCTAATAACCACTTGATTCGTGAAGATAATAATATTTCGAGAAGACTGGCGTAAGTTACGAAACGATTCCGATAATATTCGAGTAGTTATTAAGACTTTATCGTTTTCCGTCAACGTTTCTTCAACATGGCGTTCGTTGAGATCCAGCGAGGCAGCCGCCAAAGTCCGTTGAACCTGTAATGAAAAGAGAGACAGGGTAATTATCAAAGCTAAATCGATTATCATCGGTCGATACTTATCCTCGATAATATTCGTGTCGATTCGAGTGAAAGAAGACACGGATATCGGACTCGATCGAAATCGAGATAAACCCAATACGAATTTATTGGACACGTGACGATCCGCCGATCTCGATGATCGAAGTACCTGAAAGAAGAGAAAAAGACAATAATTAATAAATTATAACAATTAAAAACAATAGGTCCCGATAAAGCAAAAATATAAATTTCTTTTGTTGTACGGGCGACACGTAGACCTGAACCGCGGCAGAACCATTTACCGTTCCCGCCAACAAGGGTTTCCGTGTCAGGAATCATAACCCACATCAGTTATAAACAATATAATATTTTATTACGACAATAAAATGTTATCAGAATCGATTCCCGTCCCTACAACAGCTATACCAATCTCGAGCCGTTTAGGAGCTGTTTCTCGCGACGGACCGAGGACAATAGATATACCGAGGACAATCCGCGGTATTGGACATCCAATAAGTCCTCGGTATTGGACATCCAATGCCAAGGACAATAGATGCTTTCTGCGCTCTTCGCTGCAGGTTGCATCTAAATACAGTGAATGAAAGATTATGGGAAAGCAAAGTCGTTTTATACAACATTTGCAAAATTTGCTTAAAAATGAATCGTTATCAAAATTTTCTTCGCCATGCTACTGCTACCCACGGTGGCCCTACTTGAATGTTTTCGTCATCGCATTGGCATATTTTTTCCCAAATCCTGATTACGATCCTGGTTTCACCATACTTTCAGTTCCATTATTTAAAATAGATACCATAGCAATTATTTATATAATTATATTATACCCTCAACGATGAGAAAAAACAAGATTGTTTTCAGAATTCAGATATTTATGTAATGTGTAGGGAGTGACACGACAAAAACCGTTTTTGTTTGCGGTATTTCCCGGCGACGGATGGAAAATAGGCTAAATCCTAACCCGGCTAGGCTACGATG
>JAQIWE010001433.1:0-15901 GCA_034698565.1 Campodea plusiochaeta
CAATGAAAAGGGGGGGAGAGGAGGGGTGTTAAAAAAAGGTAACGTTGACAGAGACAAATCCAAGGGGCGGAGACATTTACACTCGCAGTAATGGGGGTGTGGGAGGGAGTGGGCGGAAAGGGGTAAAGTGTCGTGTTCATGTTCCTCTATGGGTGAAATAACAGTTTTTAGTTACAAGGAAAATTGTTCTGCCAGGATTATGTCATTTAGTTTCGTATTGGTGTTCATTCAAGTATGGTATTATTGTTTAAAAGTGGTATTTGTCATAAATAAAGACATCAGAAGAAATGAACTGTTTCTAATTTAAGATAATCCCGTCCAATGAAATTTGTTTAGTACACATAATTATTACCCGACTGTTTAATCCTGTAGTTCTCCAATATTCAGTAAATAATAACCTTTGATATTAATATTATAAGATTTGCGTAAATTTTCTTTGAATTAAGTATTACTTAATATTTCTATTACATCTTGCTACTTTAAAATTTAACTATATATTTTACGCATTATTTTGTTTTGACCAATTCTACTGAGAGGATTTTCTCCTAAATTCAAGGAGAACTTCGAGAAAGTCAGTTCAGCTCCTGCAGCGTTCACCTTTACTTTTTCATGAACTCTTTGCTTGAAAATATTGAAGGACGATTACCTAACCGTGGGAATATTTTGGAAAAATACATCTAATCAACTTTGATATACAATGCAATTTTTATAAACAACAGATCTAAACATATTTTCCCAAAAGGGACTTCATTATTATTAACTGAAGTAAGGTTATTGCAACAATTTTTATGAACATACAGTACATGTTTTCAAAATAACACAGCATAATATTAATGAGACAAATTGCTTGATTCTTAATTACAATATCTGTGGAAAATATTCCATTGCTCAATACATTCTTATTCTTACAAAATTGTTAAATATTATGCCAATCAATTATCAGACAATTACTTGTTACATTAATATCAGAACCATTTTAATTTCTTTCCAGACTCGATTTTAAACTCAGCCTCTGAAGACGAAGACGACGATCTCCTCGATCACTCGACGCCTCTTCTCCATCCGTCGACACCCGGGAACCCAGCAACGCCTCCGAGTTCGAAAATGTCGGGAACCAGTCTCAGTGGCGGATCGGGAAGTTCAGAAACTAATAACAACAATCCTGTAATCGGAAGTGCTTCAAATAATAACAATCTCGACGTAAAGTTATCGGGAGTGATAGTCGACTCCATCGGTGCAGATAAAGAGTCGTCGTTGCAAGATTCGGAAGGCTCGCTCGATGGCGATCCTGAAACGAGAGACTCACAAACCGAAAATAAGTCGCCCGAAGATACGAATGTGGGCAGCAAGCGACGCGGACCGAGAACAACGATTAAAGCGAAACAGTTGGAAGTCTTGAAAACGGCTTTCTCACAAACGCCGAAACCTACGAGACATATTCGAGAACAGTTAGCCAAAGAAACAGGACTGCCCATGCGAGTGATACAGGTAAATACACTATTCATTTTTGTAAATTTGTATACATTTACTTTTTACATTCACGCAAGTTTTAATTAGTTCTTATTAAATTGAGATAGAAATGAATGGAGATGGTCTGCATCACAATTGCATCGATTTTTTCTAAATAAAAATGTGCATGTTCTTCTAATTTGACGACTTCAGGTTTGGTATGATTATAAATTTGTTATCATATGCTGAGCCTTCTCCATGAATCCTCCGTCTCTAATATTTTAAATATTTTATGTCCTTTTGTAACTTTTCGTTTTGTGAAATATTTATAATGTAAGAAATCGTGGAAGCCTATAACCTGAGATTGTTGATCATTCATATTCAATAAGGCTCTATACTCAGACAGTAATACAGAATTATTCCGTAAATTTTCAAGTTTATTGTCGGTTTATTGGTTATTAACAAGTTTATTGTGGGTAAATTTTCAAGTTTATTGTAATTTTCAAATTAAAATTTACGGAATAATTCTGTATTACTGTATAGAGCCTTATTGAATATGTATAGAAACTGCACATATTCTATGAACATTATAAAAGACGAATACAATGACATTTCAAATAAGAAAATGCATGCAACTTTGCCATCAAACAATATCCGGAAGCTGTAAAGTATATCTAAGATTTATTGTTGTTACATCATATAAGGAATTCTTATGCATATGGACAGCTGGGTCACCGAACTACCATGACAAGACTATTAAACCAACCCACATATAGGTTTACCAGACAGCTTGGCTCGAATGGTAAAAAAAAGGACTGAATATTTTCAGATCCTTTTTTTTTCTTCAACATCCCACGTATACAGAAGGTTGAAGGTTGAAATACATCTATCAGTTTGTAGCTAACAATAACAAATTGATTCCTTTTTTTACTTTTTCAAACTTTTAGTTGCAGTCCATGCACTAGTAAATTATCTGATATGAACAGTACAAAAATTTGAGTAGATTTGCTATCAGAATATTTTTCATTAGAACTATTATGTGTGCATTATGATATTGATAGTGCATGTATCTATTGGATGCGATCTGTTTAAAAGAAATGGAGATGAAATGAAGCTTTGCAAATTACACTCTACACAAAGAAACTACAGTAGAACAAAAATATTATTAAAGAAGTATTTTTTCACAGCGGGAATAATATTTTCCAACACAGCTTAACGTTCTCTTGGGGTAACGAGTACAATAGGGAACAAAGGAAGTAAAACGGCTTATCTGTGTTGGTAAAGATTATTCCCACTGTGAAAAAATACTCCTTTAACTGTAAATCCAATTAATTATCTCCAACAATAGCTAAAAATGAGACTGCTATCTCGCAGTAACGCGCCCCAGTTGAATTTGATGTAATTCCAGAAACAATACAGAAAAGTATCATCCTTATAGCATGACAGATGTTGAGCCTTTCACGAAGCATGATGTCGTTTCGGTAATCAGCCACTTCTGCATGCACTTGTTGTTGCAGCTCTAAGATTAGAAAGTTATTAATAGCACCAATGTTTCCCACACTTCAAAACCAGAATCAGCAGAAGATGTTAACAGTGTTTCAAATTAAGAAATCTTCTATACTATATCATGTGCTATAGTTTAGTAAAAGTAATTTTGTATTCAAGGCAAGTTATGATGTGATGCTAAATGCTTTTTTTCTCTGTTTTATTTATTAAGAACTGAAGAAAGACAAGCGTGAACAAGGACTTCGTTGTTTCGTGAACATTCGAAAGAGGGAGGCAGAGCAAAAAAAAAATCAACAGTTCAACTCCAGGGATTTGGCCGCTTATGAAACATGGGGAAGTAGTGGACGTTTATAGTAAGTAGAGATTTCAGCATTGACCTAGGAGTTAGATTTTTTTTTACGTAAATGGTGTAACAGTTGGTGATGCACAGATTCATTGATTGGAACTCTGGTCTTCTGCACACTACGAGGTATTGTTTTAAGGCAATTAGAAAGATAGCTTAACACAACATTGAATGGTATAAAAAATAACGAGGTAATTCTAATTATTTATTCAATTCAATCATAAAATGGATTCCACTAAGGTGTAATTTGATTTACAGATTGATGACAATCGGCAACGGTGCAGCTCTTTTGGAAAATTCTACTTACTGTTTATTGAATGCCCGTGTAATTAAAGTAAATTACTTTAAAAAATGTCCAGTAGAAAATGTTAGGTATATATTGGAATCAGAAATCTAAATTACCAATGATTCTGAAATTCAAATCGCAAACAGTACTTCATAATGGGCACATCTGTGTTGTGGAACAAATACAATATATGGAACTTTTTACTTATAGTATCATGGAACTTTTCGTTCATAATATGATGTGGTAATAGCTAATTTGCTACACTTGTGACAAAAAATATTTATTACATGCAAAAATATTTTCATTTTGCATTTTTGATACCCGGATTCGACCTTTCATTTCATTACCCTAAAATTCTCAACCTCTCCTGAATACATATATATCAGATATTTATTTGACATGATAATTGGTTCAACATATGTAAAGAATAAAGACGATGTAAATGGTATTAATTTCCTCACAATCAAAAAGAGTCTGATAACTTTGGTTCCTTTTTTGGAGTTTGGCTCACATGTGGGTTAACACTTAATCGGAGTTGAAAAGTAAAAGAGGCTGATAATAAAAATGGACCTTGCAAGAGGGACCATAAAAAATGAAAAGTTGCTGTCTTAGTTTTTTTCTGGTAGTATAGCATATAGTAACATGATAGCAATAAGATATCTGCAGAACTGTAAACGTCAATTCAAGATGTCTGACGTTTATTTATAACTAATATATTATTACCGCTTTATGTTTTTATTCCACCCATTAAAGGGTGTTAGAGCTCTTCTTATGATCCAGCATATGGAAACTCACGAGCTTCTGTGATAAAATGTAAATAGACGAAATGTGTTTGCATTAAAATTAAATTATTGAGTGATAACTGGAGATAACTGCTTTGAACTACCATACAGTGTTGCTGCACTTTAACAGATGGATGTTGCTGCTTCTTAAGAATGTTTTTAGGTCATGTCTTGCAAATTTGTTATCGTATAGATATAATGATTCAGTCTTCCTGCTTGTTTTAAGACCTTTGGTCAAGGGATTTTTCCTAATATATATAAAATCATCATAGAATTGGAGATATTTTGAGTAACAAAAGTCTGCAGGGGGCTTGTGTGCAATCACGGTGAAAGAATAAGAAGGTTGTTTTTGACATATTGGTTTTTCAACGTCCTAAAATGTATTTAAAAATAATAATACTTTCATTTCTAACAATCTTTAATTTTAATTTCTAAGTAATTATCTACACTAACTAAAATGATCAAAATATTATTTCCAGTGCAAAGCGATCGTAATCGTCGTATATTGCATCAGCACCACGTTGACACCACTGATTGCAGGAAAATTCATTTATGGGTCAATCTAGAACGCAGGTGTTGTGTATGACTCATTATGACAAATAATTCCCTTTTTATAGCATTGTTATAGTCATTCATTTCAATTTTAATAGTATAAAAAGAAGTAAAATAACTATACCGGTGAGAAATGAATAACTTATATATGGTTGACTGAATTGCTATATACTGTCATATATAGCGTTATTACGTTTGATAAAGTAGACACGATAGTTATATCTTATGTGTCAATATATTTTGAAAACTTTGAAAATGGAGCAAAATTGAAAAATAAAAAATAGTTTGTAATGTACATTTTAGAAAAGGTTATGAAATTGGAGGCATAATTAATTATTAAACACTGTTATCGTATATTGCTAAGTTTCCACAGTTACAACACAGTTTCAAACTTTCAATAAATTCTTAATTTAAAACCTACTGCATCTTCTGTTTCCTTGCTGTAGTCAATCATGGTTAAAAGATATAGTAAAACAAGTAGAATTAAACGCTTTTAGCGTTAATAAAGATGAGACCATATAATTATATAGACGTAAATAGACAAGCATTTTTAAGGAAAGCGTATTTTTTAAATTAAACGTAAAGTTGACACTGATTTAGATTCGGAATAAATTGTCTTTCGAATTATAGTTCGAAAGACAATTAATTAACAGTTATCGGAATGTTATCGATTCGATATTCGTCAAAGTTCGATCAATCGAATCGACATTAATATGTGTCATGATAGTATATTACTGAGAACTTTTACTACATCACTTTCCTATAGGCCTACCTACAAACACGGCCGTTATTAGTTATATCGACTCGAGACTCGACATTCGTGAATATTGACGGTGAAATATTTTAATATTCGTCGAATTTCGGTCCGATTTTAACAATCGAATAATTTTTGGAATCAGGATAAATCGCCCTTCGAGTAAGTATATTATTCCCAATACCTATATCTAACCATTACCGGATTTCTCGACTCGAGAACCGTCAAAATTCGATCGATCGGCTCGAAAATTAAAATGTGAATTGGATTATCTTGTTTTGTGAATTTTTTTCTATATACTTACTTATACCTATCTCTAGTCGTTTAGGAGCTGCTTCTCGCGACGGACAGACAGACAGACGGACGGACATATCGAGGACATAACATGCTTTCTGCGCTTCGCTGCTGGTCGCATCTAAAAAAGTAGAATTAAACGCTGTTAACGATGCGACCATATAATTATATATAGACCAGCACGTTTATGAGAGCATTTTTTTTAATGAAACATAAAATTGACACTTATTTAGATTCAGAATAAATTAATTGTCTTTCGAATTTTAGTTTTATAGTTTGCCGAACCCGCCTTTAACAGTTATCGGAATGTTATCGATTCGATATTCGTCAAAGTTCGATCGATCGACACGAAAATTGATATATGGCATGATAGTATATTACTGAGTACGTCTCCTATATACTTTCCTATATCTCCAGAAATGTCCGTTATTGGTTATATCGACTAGACATTCGTGAAATATTGATCGATTTAATATTCGTCTAATTTCGGTCGAATTTTAAAAATCGAACCATTTTTGGAATCAGGATAAAATCACCGTTCGAATAAGTATATACTTACCTATATACCTATCTAACCGTTATCGAATTTATCGACTCGAGATTCGTCAAAATTAGATCGATCGACTCGAAAAAAAATGTGAACTGGATTATTTTTTTCTGAGAATTTTTTCTATATACTTCCCTACACCTATCTCCAGCCGTTTAGGAGCTGTTTCTCGCGACTGACAGACGTTCAGACGAACGGACATACCGGGACAATAGATGTTTCTTGCGCTTCGCTGCAGGTCGCATCTAAAAAGAAGTAGAAGAGTATAGGTTTAAAAAAACACGTTATTACAACATATTTATATTCAAAAATAATCAATTCAAATCACTCAAGAAATATTCCATCGTCTCTAAAGTCCACCATAAAACTAATTTCAATTTACAACTTATATTCATTTCTGATATACAACAACTCTAATCCTTTTAAGGACCGAACATTTAAAGATCGTACAAATGATTTGTCACATTATTTTAAGGACAAAGGTTAAATTATTCTGCATAAGATGACAGAATCTTCATTGATATTCACGACGTGATGTTTTTTTATTTCTGTACTACAGTACGTTCTAACACTACCCCACCCAACAACTGATTTAGCATGTAAAACGAAATCACCCTTTCTATCGTGTTGGGGCCCATAATATCTGCAAAATGATAAACAGAAACAAGCGTGTAAACAAGTGAGAATAAATGGTCTTTTTATCATCATTTTATTTTTGGAAAGCTGCGTATTAATTACTTTAGTGTAATATTGTATGTTTTTTTATATATATATATTACTAGAAGATATAAAAGGATTTTCTATTAGAAGTTGTATATTGTTACAGATTATTATATTAACTTTTTACTATTGTTACATACTTTAATGATGTATTTGAATTTTACATAATTGCTTTTCCGTAATCAGTCAACATTTTGCTGCTTGAATGTTCGTGGTAATAACCTATGTAAAATCAAGATTGTTATGTAAGCTTACCTTATTGCTTATATTTTTATTAATGAAATTCTTATTAAAAATTACAAAAGTTAAGTATGATTAATAAAACATAGTTACTGTTGTAAAACTTTCAGCATGTCGGCAGAAAGTGCTGAAGATTAGTTGCTATACCAACCGTTCCAAATATCATTAGAAATTGGTCTTGTTCAATATCATCACTCATCAGATATAAACCAGTTCTATTAAAATGATAGTGATTAATATTTGATATTCGATTTTCATTGATATTAATTTTATACTTTATTTTATGTCTTTTTTATGGAAAGAATATTTGAAACAGTATTTACAGATATTTTCTAATTATAAAGACCATGTTAAAGGTATAAATATTGATTATTGAATAATTAATTATCTAGCTAAAACGATAATAGGATATTCCTTGTAAGTGCTATAGGCAAATTAAAGTAATTAAATCACCTTATTCAGGAAAACACAGCAGATGGTGTAAATATTGCACACATCACGAAACTTATAGAAAATTGATATCTCTCTTCCAAACCACTTAACAAGGTGAAGGCGTACCAGCCAAGACAATCCTTCAAAATAAAATATTACTTTTTCACCCACACTACTCAGAAACAAAAACTCTGCATTTCCCATAATTAACCAATTTTAGTTGCTTCATTATCTTCTTGCACTAAATTGAAAGTTATTGAATTCCCTTATCTGTTAGGTCCATGCTACGTTCTCTCATTGGGTAGCGTGACTTTGATTTAACCACATTGAACAGCCACAAATGAAATGAACTGTCAACTTTGACGTGGCAAGTAATACCATCTCTTGCTTTCAAATAAAGTTCCTAATTAACCCTTTCTTAACAGAGTGTTGGAAAAGGGAGGCTTTACTAAGGGGTTTGTGTTTTAATGAGGGTTTCGGTTCTACTTGCCATTAATAATACTGATGAATTGGTTTTGAGAGTAACTCGTCTTGCTTGCTGATGGTCGAGGGATATGATGTTGGTTTAAGTTACCAAGTGATGGATAGAGTCAAATCCTGAATTGTAGGAGTAAATTTAAAATTAAATTTAACGTAATCATTTTGTTTAGTAAAAGGAGGAAAAAATATGGAGAAGAAGAAAAACATTTTATTTCAGCACGAAGATGATTTTTAGTTAGTTAATCTTCAGAAAATTTTCTGAATTCAGAGAACAAATTAAAAATCCGTTCTATATAATCAAGAAGGATTTTACATATAGTTATATTAAAACTTTTTTGCTCTAAATATTGAATCGAGGAATACTGAGTAATAAATTAAACCTTTCAACCAATATAAGAATATATTTAACTGAAATCTTCTATCTGGCGATCGACTTGGTGCTATATCGAAATATTTAGATACATGAGAATAATGTACTTCGCGCGAAGCTAAAAGCTCATACTATTAAAATTGTTCAACGGAATTTCCATTTTAGCTTTTAATTAAGGTACATGTAACTCGTAATAATTACTTTATGGTATATAGAAGTATACTTGTAAATTTATTCATAACTTTTCCAAACAAATAAATTTTATACAATACAGTATTATGAAATACAAAGGAGATATTCTTTAGTACAACCATTTCGTGTTTAATAGACACAATAAAACACAAAACTTTAATTCTATACGAATATTCATGAAATGCATAAACTTCACCTTTAAACTCGACGAACAAATATCAAAATTAGCAACAATTAAACAAAATAATCAAATCTTGTATTATATATAACCCATTCTTCGTCTTAAACTTTAAGAGAGAGAAAATTGTAGTATTGTAATTTATCCACCCCCAAGGAGTAACGTTTCTTTACCTCAACCACCGTCTCAATTAATATGCACACAAACAAAGGGAAGAAAACGAAAGAAGAAGATTTTTTTGTGAGTGTAAAGAGAAGTTCACGATTCAGCGCGCTTCTTAATACTATTTTTGGTAACGAAAGAGTTTTCAAATTATGGTCACAAAATTATCAATTTATTTATTTGTAAACTTATATTGAGGTTCATGTCATTAAATTTTCAAATTACATGCAGAAAATCTAGTTCTAATTTTGGTTTTACTTTAATAATTGCTATCATGTTTTCAAAACTTTCAGATTTTTAAATAATTCGATGGACAGATTTCTATTTAATTGGGATATAATATAAGTTACCAAGCGATGTGTCTTCTTCAGTGATAAATTTGACATAAATTGAAGAATATACGGTATATGTTGTGAACTGAAGACAAAATAGGAAATGCAGTAAGAAGAAATCGTCGCAGCATAATGCATATTAATATTATTTATTTATACTTAACAAATGCGAGTTCCGGGTTCATAACTTTTCCTTAGTTCTTTAATACTGTTTCCTTAGTTCTTTAATAAATAGAATTGGTGAAATTTTCATTTTTTCAGACTTATGAGTTTCGTTCAAACACACTTTGAATAATAGAAAAAAATCATTTTTATTTCCGTAGAATTAAAAAAAAAATCATTGACAAATCTTGAGCCGATGAACTGCACTGCAATAATACTCGTATTAGCAGTCCGTAACGCCTGTGTTCGTCAAATTTTGCACCACCCTTTTACAAACCTATATCTTTAAAACTTTTTAACCACGGTTGAAATTAAACTTTGCGAGAGAGGAAAGGAAAATGAAACAAGACTTAATTAAAGGTTTTGCCATTAATTATCACCCTGTATTGTATATACCGGAGGAGGATTTCTTTTAGCACGGTTCATTACCTATTTTGTGATTTGCCAGCTTCTCACTAGAGCTCGGAAGCCTCATTTCTCATTGTGAAAGTGACAAAAGAGATATATCTATAGCATTTAGAATAAGAGAGGATGGGCAGAATGTATTTACAACGCTGCTTGTGAGAGGTGTCGTTGCTGGGGTGCATAAGAAGACTTTGTTCAACTCATTAGGGAATTTGTATGGTTTTTCGGAATAGGATATTATACCATCAGGGTTGACAGATTTTACGGAGAGGAAAGAAAGATCAGAGGTTGTTGGTAATTCAGTGTTTCTTATAGGAGGAAACTAAATATATCTGTTAACAAGTCATGTTGGATTAAGATTGTTGTGATTTCAGTTATGAGTACTAATCTTATTGTTAAAAATTCAGTCCAGATAAATAGAATTCCTATAACAATTCTATAATAAAAACTCATTTTTTCTGTAAATTTGGGTGCAAAAATTATCCCGATACTACTTTTCGTTATTCTTGACAGAATGCATTATACGAAATAGAAAGTGACGTCATTATAATCCGATAATTATTTATATCTCGTTTTCTAACATAACTAAATGTCTACAATAAATAAAGCAATCTATTTTATGATTAAAAAAAAAGAATGACAAGTTTTTCACTAACCGTTCGCTGGTAATAAGCTCCGAAAGTTTCTTAGTGAAGTCATTATATAAAGTGACGTCACTATCTGTAAATTTAGGAGACTGTATCTAAAAAACGATTGGGCTCATTGTAACCGCTCTTTTTTCCAAAAATTATTAAAAGATATCAAGAATATTATTTTAAACAAAATAGAAATGAAAATTTTTGACCTGGAGTGTATACCTTTAAAATATATAACGCAATATAAAGATTTCATATTACCTTACTAATATTGACATTATAATATTGTTTGGTTTGTTAGGTTTAGATATTCATTAAAATAGTTGAATTTTGGTTTCATTATTCTACATCAATATTGGTCTTCTTGTGTTTATGTAACTGTATCGCCGAGTATTCCAGTTGTTTTGAACTCAGTGAAGTTGAGCAAATTGAAATTAACATTATTTTCTATGAGAAATTTTCTTTATGATGAATAAAAAAAATTATCAACTTGTAAATATATTACTTTTGATACTAGAGTCGATAAAAAGAAATTTTCCATATAATGTAAAGCGAAAGATATAATGACTTAATGTTATAGTTAAAACTGAGACTCTTCTTTAGGACAAATCAATGCAAAGTGCATTACCCTCTGGAGTAAATTATAATTTTATAAAAGTTTCTGCTGAAATCATCATCTAACATTTATGGTTTGTCACGAAGACATACAAATACATAAAAATAATAAAATATGTCGAAATATTTTGAAACTAATATATAATTATGCAGTTATATGATTATCAAAGTATACGATATAGCTGATCACACTTCAGATTGAGACAATTTAATTCGGTTCTGCTTGAAAAGATATTCATAAATATATATTATTACTGTTTAAAATATTCAAATAATTATTTTATAGGCAACAAATTGTGTGGAATTATTGTAATCAGATAACTGTGCGTAAACACATATTACAGAAACTTGGAAGAAAAAATACGAATAATTTTTCAACAAGCAGCAACGACTGATTCTCCTGATTTGTCACGGAAAAACTAAATGAAATAATAAAATTCATTTCGTTGAATATGTCAACCCTGGTTATTGTGTGCTCTTGAGTATGTTTTGATGAATTCACTAATGAGAGGAATGATGGTGGCAAGCATTGAGGATGATTGGAGAAAGAAGTGCAAATTATTAAGGATATTCCTTTTTAAATATCTACTCATTAAGGGCTCTCATTGACAGAACTTATACATTCACAGGACAAAGGACAGAAGGGTAGAGAAAGATTTCGTCATTCCATCTCTGATTGTATTACTCTGGATTATGAAGTTTTATATTAGATATGATTGCAATTAACAATAGAAAGGATGATGTCTTATTTTTCAAATTTTGAGATGAAAAGTAAGTATATACAGTGAAATATAGAGAGATTGAGAGACACTAACTTGTAAATAAATGTTATCAATAAAGTAGGGGCATTATTTATTAATGTCGAATATTTTGTACCTGTGCACGTCATTCGTATTTTAATTTATTTTACAAGGCAAATATTGGAAAATACGATTCCTTATTAAATTGTGAAGGAACATTTAGTCATGTTTTTAGAATCTTTGGAAAGTTATGAACCACACAATTAAATGGAGAGAGTCCTCAAGTCATACTCAATACAGTGCATTAATGTGAACTTTGATACAAAAATCTTGAAACGAATAAATCCTAGTAAATATGAATGTTAAATCAGTTCATAGTATCTTCACACAGAGAGCATTATTTTTATTTCCTGTATTTGATGTAAGAAAAGAAGGTTCAATTCAACATCGACATTTGAAAAACTTTTCTAATTAGAAACGATAATGTAAGTCAGGATAAACTGCATAAACAATACTCAAATTACACCCTTGTGCCCAAATTAGTGAACTTAAAAATAAAGAGTTCTTCGAGTGCAATATATTTCAACGGAATTCCGTGTCGTCCAATGAAACAATAGTTCACAAGTCACCATCCAGCATACACTCCTCTGACTTTATTCCTTTTCCGTTTCCTCTCCTGTATTCCTGCTCCTCACGACTTCCTAAATTCTCGCGAAATGCCAAAACAGATGAGATTAATGCATCTGAAATCCTGTTGGATATGGATGCCATCTAATCTAACTTGTATTGTACACTTTGAAATATCACAACGGAAGGGTAAAGGGTGGGAGCAGGGGCAGATCACACGGGATTATTTGAGAGCGGGACCATCAGCATCCGAGACGTGCGTAGAAGATGTACAGTAGCATCTGAAATATTTAGAACTGGGAGTTTATAAGTATTAATTTTAGCTTATCAAAATTATTATGATATTACTAACCAAAAGTTCAATGATACTAAAATTCTACATTTTCCTCTGAATCGGATAATTATATAACCTGTACCTGACAGCTGACATCTATTTTATTCGCTGTAAATCAGCCGGAATATCATTACCAAGGTATTCAAAGAACCGAAATTTCGTTATTGACAAAAATAAAAATTACCTAGAAGAAAAAAGAGTAAGCCTTTTTTTGGTTTACACTGAAATTCCTGTTTAACTCTACAATTCTCTCAGCAAATGGAGTTCCCAAAATTTTGAGCAGAAAAATTGCACATGTAAGATTATATTTTTGTAAAAAATTATATCATCAAAACAACCTGATAAAGTAAAATTAGTAATGTAAACTCTTTGATCAAAACAATTTAACAATTTCATACCACACAAGATCCAATCCGCCACTGTTTGTAAGGGAAGGGTTGACCGTGAAATGAATGCATGGTGGGGTCAGGCCTTCCTCGATAACACCAACACATCATTTATTTGCAGCTACGAGTGAGGAAATGATTATTTGCATAATGGAAAGAAGTGTCAAGGGATTAGAATTATCATTAAAAGATGTATTAATACTTTTTGCTCCTGTGGTTGAAGAGCTCTTTGATTAAGGTGGAAAGATAATAGGATGATATGGTTTCTGATAAAACTTCTCAAGTGATTTATCATTGCTGATGGAAAGTTACGTTACAAGTTTCGCTCGTGTGGGTTGCAGAAGTTGATTTCGTCTTCTTACGGTAGAAAATTGAAACGAGAAGGTTTTAAGGATGATAAATTTAATGGAAGTGTGTGTGGATTTGCATTTTAATTGCTAGTTTATTAGAATATTATGTATCGGTTGTTTTAAGACCATTATAGATGATGTAATATTATTGTCTCATTATAATAATGATTTCTATAAGGCATAAAATTATGAGAGCTAATGAGAAATAAAACCAATTTTCAATAAAAAAATATATATATATTCTTTTATATAAATCTTTTCGAATCTGACAAGTCCAATCAAATTGATTTTTCTCAGGTAGAAATTATATCTTTATATTGATAGTAAAAGTAGTAAATAAGTTAAAAACAGTAATGTACTTTATATAGTACACCCAATGCCATCGTCATAAAAATAACACTGCTGGATGCAAGTCACTTTTCGAGAGAGATAGTCAGAGCAACTTTTTTAATAATTTAAAATTGCTTATAATAATTTTTCTTAATTAATGTACACTGATATATTTTTGGTTTATAAGAGTAGGAGAAATAGCAGGTCTATTCAACCAAGAAAGTATAACTCATTATTCTCATGAGATTTTGTTTGACAGCTGGCCAGAATATTTTATTTTTACATTTTTCTAAAAAAAATAAAAAAAAAAAAAAACCTTTGTAACCGACTTATAATAATAATCACAATTCAGGGAAAAGATATCTGTCTCATAAGACATACTGGCAGCGACAAACCAAACGACATTTTCCTATCTTTTCGCAAAAATCTTTCCACAAAAGTATGATATCATCCAAGCAATTAGAATAGTATAACCAGCTGTCTTAAATGCATCGAATGTGACGAGGAACTTGCATAAGTATGGTCACAAATATTAAATGGGATAATGAAACGCAGGGCAATAATGGATAAGGTTACCATATTTCTAAAAACAAAATAGGGTACACATAAAGACATAATATGATATTAACTATAGAGAGGGAGAAATATGGAAAAAATGAGAGAACATAGGAAAGTTCGAAAAAATTGTGTAAGTGTATTGCAATGTAAAATTTCTGGAGTAATATCATATTATTCTTTTAAATCGGTATACACTAGATGGTAAGTATAGAGCTTCCACCTGCCTTCTCAGGGGATCCTATTTTAAAAAACTATACAATTTCAAAATGTGAAAAAAAAAATAGAAAGGAAAATGGTATGTTTTTGAAGAATTTGCTTACATGATTTTTAGAAATTTAAGTTTTTGTATGCTTCCAAATACATAAAAGAATTTCCGAGTTTTGAATAAGCTGAGAAAGAGTAGCAACGAATAAAAAATGGTTATTATTTCAACAGAAATTTGAATCAAATTTTAAATTCAAATATTAGATACATCATTGACAATATTATTACATAAACTGAAAAAACGTCCAATTCGTCATGGCTAATTCCTAAGTTTGTTGTACTTCATCAAAACTCAGCAGATTTCTGTAGACGGAGAAAAATGCGGAAGCGTCCCACATAATATGGCCACCTTATTAAATTGAGGTACTTTAAACGGTTTGTCATGCAATGTACATCATATTCACACTTGCTGACTACAACAGGTGTTTTACTTTCAGATGTATAGTAGAAGAAGGGGAAAGTCCTGTCGCTGCATGCATCAAAATGGGAGAGCATTATTTTTATTTGATCGTGCACGTGTCCAGGAGTTAAATGTAGGGTAAAATAGAGCAAAAAAGATGCGTTGGGGGTGGACACGGGCGTTTGAATATATAATGAGGACTTATGGTACGTGCGAGATGGTTATCAGTGAATTTACATTTATAAAATTTAATTTTTGTTTTGTTTATAGATGCTGCATGAAAATGAGTGTCATCAATAGTTTTTGTTAGAAGTCTTGGTGAAAGTACTTTAAATTATAGAAACGAAATAAACAAAGATTTTTGCCCTTCTCTGCACGTTTTTAATAATAATTCCTTAATCTACAACCAGTTTCGGAGCATCACACTCCATCTTCAGGTAAATTCTACAAAATACAAGTAATACAAATTAGTGAAA
>JAQIWE010001434.1:0-15896 GCA_034698565.1 Campodea plusiochaeta
TAAGTAAATTTGTTTACATGATACAAAAATATAGAATTAAGGCTATACATTCTTCTTTAATTCATAAAATTCGGTTCATTGGTTGCAATTTGGCAGTCGATTGAAATGTGTCAGTTCGCTCTGAGACACCCTGTATAAGGATAAGTGGACGAAAGATATTATACATCCACCTATATGCCTGTTTCATACTAATTGTGTAGAAATATTATTTTAAATGATAAATAATTGTCATGAATAAAAATAACTCAACTGGACATCAACTTTTAAGACCATCAAGGTTGTTAATTATATATTACATAATATTTTAATCCCGAATGTAATGGAATTAAATTTCCTTACCATCAGTGTCCTTGAATTTGAGAATGTCAGCAGTAATCTCAATAAGGAATGAATCCAGTTCTCCTTTATTCCATTCAGAAAATACTTTGCTCATCTCGTCATTATCCATGTTAAGAGTGTTTTTCAAAAGATGGTAAGCTTCAGCTATGAGTTGCATATCACCATATTCAATACCATTATGGACCATCTTTACAAAGTGACCTGCACCTCCATCTCCTACCCAATCACAACAAGGTTCAGAACCTGATTTGGCAGCTATACCCTGAAAATGGCACGAGTATTATTATATTATTGCTCGTTGAAGAAAGCAAGGGAATAAAAGCTGTTATAGTGATATATTTTTTTTTTTGCAGTACTTTTATCGTTTTTCTACAGTATTGCAGTTTCATTAACAGCGTTAGTTAGCAGAAATCGTCAACACACACCGAGGAACCTGTTAAAGTAACTTTACTATTATACAGTATAGAGTATGAACATTAGTTTTAAAAGAAAAATCGGTAGCAAAGACTCTGGTAGTGAACACATGCTGGAAGTTTGGTTGAATTCTGAAATTTTCGAAACAGTTTTGTGAGCAGTAATCTTTTATAATATTGATTTCATAAAATACACAAATCGTTCAAAATTATATCTCCTCTTCTGAAGTCCTCAATCTCCTCATTGTCAAGTAGAAGAGATATAAATCAATATCAATGTGATAAAATCCTATTAAATTTTCTTATCTGTGAAACTCTATAATTGGACGTTTTGTATTTAATTTTCAGAATCAACAGGCTAATATATTCATAATTATTTGATAAAAAAAAACATGTGAATAGATGCTTACCATAAATTTTAAAAGTAAAAATAGAAACATAACTAAGTGTTATTACAATAGCTTCATGATTGATCCATATACATTATTATAGCTTATACTTCCACTCTGACAGCAGAAGTACAGAAGATAAAGTGAATGCTTCTGTATTATTTTAAAATCACTTTCAAGTCTCAACAGTGCATTATTATCTTTTGCACACGAACTATAAGCATTTAGTATATAATTAATCTTTACATAATTATTTTTTTGTTAGTACAACTACAAGATAGGTATTTCATGTAATGTCAATTGAATCAAATTATCTTTATTCAAATGCTCACTGCAGGTAGTCCATCAGAAAAAAATATTTCGGGGAAATTTAAATTTCCCTTTTGGAATGATGAGATGTTTAAACATGCCTTTTAATATCTCAATAAGAGAACTTAATATTATTATTAGGTTTGTTTAACTACGGTAGTTTGTTTTCCACCCTACCCCGCCAGTTTACATCTGTTCAGTTAATTATGTTATATAAAAGGCTCATGGGAATTACCTCAACTTTTGCGAATGGAAATCAAAAGTAAATAATAACAGTCGACAAAACTTTCATAATGACGAACTCTGCTGAGCAACAGTTTCTGTATGTTCTTTGTTGACAGCTACGGTTTTGGGAGATGAATAAAATTTTAGAAAAGATTTATTGCTTTGTTTTCTTAGAAAATTGCATATTTTGAATTCTTTTAAAAGCCGATCTTTTTTTTATTATTTAATATTCGATTTTCTTCAGAAGCATTCAAAATTGAGAAAGTGGTGTAAAGTGACCCACCTACACCAATAAATAAAGTACGTCACTGCTGCATAAAAGATAAAATAATGTTTCTTATACAGATTAGATAACTTTTTGAAAGTAACTTAGTTATCTACACGATAGGAAACTCTGGTAATTGTACAACTTGAGTTTTGAATCCACGATTGATAAGCTTCACCAAAACCTGCTACAAAAATAAAACCACAGACGCAGTTCACTTGCGTTATAAATATTTTAAATATGTTCGATTTATTTTTATTCACAATTTTTTAAGGGGTGTAGGCCTGTTAGATCTTGATTTCATTTTGATGTTACAATTCAAACATGTGTAATATTCAAATTATGTTGAAAATGTGCAAACCACAAACTAGTTTACCACTCCCACGTCCGTGACAAAAATCTACTTCTTTAGTTTTAAAAATTAGTTAGTCTGTAATCAATTGCAGCAGCAGTCTGCGAACTCGATAAAAACTCGTTTGGCGTTAATATATTTTTCTCTCTTTCAATATTTTTGTTACTTGTAAAGATTTTGAAAGAATAAATGATACGAAAATGTTCATCAGTGTAACAGTGGAAATATTTAAAATGTTAATTCTATTAGAATATTGTTCATAAATTTTTGAAGAATTTGATCGAAAATAATTTTTCACTTTATCAATAAGGTATTTGGATTTCCGATATATAATTATTACATTGTGATAAATCTAAGAATTATTAAAGTTAATCTATTTTCAATGAACAAACAACAAAGAGTTGTACTACAAAAATTTTAATGTTTACATTGTTGTAAAAAAAAAACTAATCCAAGTCGACGAAATATATTAACAAAAAATGTTATTGTTCTGGAACAATGGAATTTCATTGATAAAAAAAAAATCTTGGGGCAGTTATTTCGAAGGGTTATAAATTATTCCATTGCCCATAGACAAATTTAATTAGGGAAAAAATATATACGTGTTGTTTTGAATTACAAGTTAGAAACAAAAAATGTAATTTATTTTTGACCTCACAAGAACGAAGGAAAACGTCAGTTGAGAATGCATTACTACTCTAACGATCTATAAAACTGCAACGAATAATAATGCAATATAATTATCGATTACTGCATCGAAGGATAATACACATTACTTTTACACACGTTCTTTATAATAACACAAAATAATGTACATTATGAATTCCATTACCTTTCTTCAATTAAACTGGTTCCCCATGACCTACAACTCGAGCCACGATCATTTTTTTTTACGTGTAAAATATACCAAGCCTTCTCTATACTCTAACAATTCTACAAACAACCAAGGACAAAACTACGCCACAGCCCTTTAATTATAACAACAACTAAAGAAACTAATCACTTTATCTGATCTCAAAGAATATTATAGAACCGTGGCTTACCTGAAATATATCTTTAATATGTGGCCACGCCTCTTTGTGACCCCCAGGCATAAGAGAAGGTCCATATCTTGCACCATCTTCGCCTCCTGATACCCCTGAACCAACAAAGTGTAAACCTTTTGCTTTCAATGAGTCACAACGACGTTGAGTATCACTGTATTCGGAGTTTCCTCCATCGATAATAATATCACCTTTCTCTAATAAAGGCACTAGTTTATCAATGAAAGCGTCCACTGCACTTCCAGCTGCAATAAATATGTTTTACGTTAGGAGTCATATCCAATGTCTTGCGGTATTCTTATACTTGGAAATCTTACAAAACTTACAGTTAGTCATTTATCTTTGGGAATTATATGTTAAGTAAAGTAATTTAATTTACAGAAAAAATTAATATAAATGATATACTACTGTGTTCATAGGCAAAGTCTTTTCTTCTCGTCGAAATATGCTAGGAGTTTGTTATTATTGAAACTTCTTAGATTTTAAAGCAAAAATATTGCTAAGTTTTAAAAAATCAAACTAAATTTTTCACAATTTTTTGCAAAATCATTACAAGGTTATGTAAGAAGGAATATCTCGTATTAGTGGAATGAAATCGTGAAGAGGGTTGCTTCCGGTATTTTGTATTTTCTCTCATTGCAAACATTTTTCAAATATCTGAATAGTAAATGGAGCAAATAGAAAAAGTAAAGAAAATAACATGACGGAACGAATGAAGTGTAAATAATGGAAATTTCCTTTACCTTTGACCAACATCATGACCCTACGTGGTTTCTTCAATTTGGCAACCATTTCCTCTAATGAATGTGCACCAACTACTTTGGTTCCCTTTGCTTCATTGGCTAAGAAACTATCAACCTTTTCAGTTGTACGGTTGTAGGCACAAACGACGAAGCCATGGTCATTCATGTTCAGAATCAAATTCTGACCCATGACAGCCAAACCAATTAAGGCAATATCAGCTCTGGAAAGAAAAGGAAAATTGTAGTGTAAAGAGAAAATACGACTCATAATTTCTGCTGCGTCGCACAAACCTCATGCACCAACAAATGTTTTGCAGTGGCGCAAAAACCCTTAATCTATGATAAACATCCTTAGGAAAACTGCAATAATTTTTATGTGTATCTTTAATCAAGAAAGTTCTCTGATTTCACATTTGTGATTTATACGAAGCAAATTCTCCAAACAGACGACAAATAGCCTATTGTGATTTTCATAATATAGTAAGCAGTCTAACGTCGTTCGTATTTTTGCCGAAGAAACGTCAAATTTTTCGCAATAATGACTACACAAAAAAAGAAACTCTTAACTTTTTACATGGGCACTAAACAAAGATTTTTTACTCTGTGAACTCGAATAGCAATATTACTGTTTTATAAAAATAACAGCACAGATCAGCACATAAAAAGTGTCAGATTTCTGGAACTTAATACTCTATAAATTTACGTAGTGAACTAATTTCTCACGTTTGTGCGTCCATTCCATTGTATCTTTTACAAGCTGTATTACCCATTTCACTATCTTGTTTTCAACACAAAAGTTACACAGAAACTACCTACGAATCTTCTCTATAAGCAAAATCTCCTTCTTTTGGTAAATTTGTTCTACTTGAACGCTCTAGTAGTTTGATATTTTAGTAAATGTACAACTAGAGGTTAAACTACCGGAACAACGAGTTATTATTACACCTTAGATTGTACCTCATTACAAATCACTGCATTTCAGGAAGTTCTTTTATTTAATTTTCATACATAATTTGGGTAGAGTTCTATTATGCGTATTATTGATATGTTATGTTGCTCTTCCTAATATCTTCATACTTTATTGATTTTAACACACCGAAAATTAAAAGTAGTTGAAAATAATCATAACCAGATAGTATTCTTAAATTTTTGAGTTTTCGATTGATATTATATCCATACAAAAGGCAGTTCGATTTTTCTATATAAAATTTTAAATAAAATAAACTGGATAATTATATGTTTAGTAAATTTGTCCCTATTTTAATTAAACCCTAGAGAAGTAGATATTTAAAATAAAAATTTACCCAGACTGTATATAACATTATAGAAGTGACTGCAGAAGGGAAAAAAAATCAAATTTTCAAAAAGTGTGAAACTGACTGTCATATACCAATTGAAATAATAATAAGAATATATTGGTTAGTTGTGCATTCACCATGGAAAATTGCAGCACGTTAAAAACTATACATTATATAAAATACAGTGGAGGCCACACAAGTCGCTTTTTTTTCTTTTCTTTTACTGAAGTTTCCTGATTAAATTGTAAACATATGACCATTAATTTTTCAGAATTTCTTTCTGCTGGAGTTTAATAAATTCAAAATAGTAGAAGAATATATTGTGAACTAACTTTTCTATATTGTTTCTCTTCGAATATAGATTCGAGCACTAGGGTATAGTAATTCATTATATTGACGTGTAATTTAATATTATTATCTGATAATTTATTACCAATCAAATCACCTGAGTGAGAAATGAATTGTTGTAAAGATAGTCACGTTATAAGAATTTGTTGTAATTGTTTGTTGAAAAGTGCAAGTCATTCTTGTTTTTGATTATTTTGACCTTCACCTGTTATCTCACACTATAAGAAGATATTACCGCACAGGGTTATTTTTATTCGGGAGGGGGGGGGGGGGATTATTATAATGATTGTAATTTAACTTTCAACTGACAAGCGTATTTATATATTTATTTTTTTGTAAGTATTATTTATATAAAAGGAAGTATAATTTCATTTGTTTATTTGTACAACTGGCATTTATGTATGATTTTGGACATGGTACCTAATAATTTCATTTTGGTTCTGAAATAGTTTACAAAACAATAAAAAGTTAGGTAAATATTGAATAACTCTCCCTAGCAAATTTCCATGGCGTACACACACCATATGTTTTTAGGTAGCACAATAATTTTATGTAGAAGTATAGAACAACACGGAATATTTATTCAGAGGAAAGTCATTGTAATATCACAGCAAAATCTTCTATAATTTCGAATATCTCATGGATCAATTAATTGGTTAAAACTGAACTGGTCTCAGGAAAAAAAACGAATGAAAAAAACGCAATAAAAAAGTGGAGTGAATGATCGAATGGTTGATCCTTTTAAATAAGTTGAATGACATTTATGAACTATAAAATGTTCTTTAAAATCATTTTAATTGAATCGCTACGTTATCCACTTGAATTCCCCTTTAATGTTTAGTTGCATAATAATAATAAAAACCATTCACTGTATTTAAAAGGTGACGTAGCAGATTAGGATGAGTTAAAAACGGTATGAAAGTTTCTATCATTGATCGGTACGCGTGCTTCTTACGTAATATCACGCTACTTTATATCGTCACCCTACAGAAACACAAATGCACGTGATAAATTAACACGTACAGAACTAAGTATTTACAAAGGTGATTTTTTTTAATAATGAAATTTACTGGCATTGTTGTTAAATTCAAAAATTCCATGTTAATTTGTGAAACTAACTTTAATAATTTACTCCGAAAGGAAATTTTCACGACATTAAGTTTGAAATCTCATAAGAAAACATTTCTTATTATTGATTTCAGAAATAGAATGATTTTTTCCAGTGGGAGAAGTTTGCTAACATATTCGGGTTTGAAGGGTCTTTTGGAAACTTTCAATTTCTACCCAATGCCGATATAAACTTTCTCAGATTAAATATTTTTTATTAAATTTCGATTTTATTAATATTTCTGAGTCATAAGAATCCCTAAAACTTTCATTCAGAATCAGATAAGCTTAATTTAGACGGCCTTGCTTCTGTCGTAAGTTTAGCTGAAATCAGCCAGTTTGCTATAGTCGTACGTCGCTGTATAAATAATTATATACCAAGAAACCTTTCGATGTTTTTTCTTGATGATTCCGCCATTCCTCAGGAAGCGGTGAAATATACTGATAGAAAAATAACCACTTTAACCAGAATTATATACCGTAACATATTATTGGAGCTATTCATATCGAAATCTTTTTTACTGTAACAGACATCTTTTTTACTGTAACAGACCTAAAAACAAATATTGTGACAAGTTCTTCTCATCCAGAATGATCAAGCTTGTGAATTTAGTAAACCATATTGAATCATTTGATGTATTTGCTACTACCATAACAAATAGCGTTAAAATTATTACATGCTATTTAGAAAATATAAAATTGTAACCTCTCATAATTTGAAATTATAAGTCCTAAAATGTTAGTAAGGTCAGAAAATTGTCTCCAAATATATTACATTGTTTATATTTCAAAACAATTTTAAATGGTATAAAATAATTATGCACATTTTGTAAACAAGGAGATTATTTCTACATTTGTTTGTATTTCTCATATTATACTGTACAGTATGTCATTGGCTCTAAAAGCTGTTTTGTACACATATCTCAATAAACAATAAATTTTACAGAAATAATTGACGAAAATATGATCGAAACGTAGAAAAAATATCGCTTGAACATTACGCCTATTACTAGGGTATTTTAAAACTAATAAATATTTGCGCTCAGACTTATCTCTCAAATTTTCTCATAGTTATCCCTCAATTCTTAGCAACAGACTAAATTTCACTGTGATTTGTTCCACCTTGGATATATTTTTCTGCTGACATAATAGTTTGAATAGTAGACAAATAATGCAATTAGTAAATCTAAGACTTTCTCGAAGTAATCATGACTCATTTGTACCTGATATTATCCTTAAAGGGTTCATACGGAATTTGCACCTTTCATTAATTTTGTATTTATACAACTATTCAAAAAGTAAAAGATTCGGTATTTTCATTACATCAGTGGTTAAATCATAACTATAAGGCTTCTTCTATGTATAATATATTATAACAATTGTTTATAAATTAATGATGCAAATTTATTGATATTCCTGAAATAAAAGAAATGAAAGCAAACAAACAACATTGTATGAATCTGTGAAATATAATAAAATGAATATAAATTTGAACATAATGAAATTAATATACAATTAATATACAGAACAATACCGTAAAATTAACGCCATTATTATATAAAAAATATCACATATGAATAATTAGATCTGCTTCTATATTTATATTAATTTAAATCAATATCTTTCTTTTCTATTTATATATAAAAATAAACATGAATAGCAATAAGAAAGGTGATTTTTGACAATGTTAATTATTATTACACATTTCAACTTTTATTTGAAGAGAAGTTTGCTGCCCTTTCCATGGATTACATAAGTTCATAATAGTATAATCACTATCGCGTTACGTAATAAACTAGTTCACCGTAACATGAAATCAATGAGAGCTGTATCTTATTTAAATTTTAAAGGTTAACCTCAATATACACGATATATTACACTCTTCGATAAATCAATTTTCCCAAACATATTAAAATTGCGAAGAGTAACGAAAAAGTATTACAAGTATAAAACGACCTTCTATATACCTTGACAGCGACTATAATAGTACTATAAGCGGCTATAAAAGAGACTGATACTATGACAGTACATGAGATTGTATTGAACTTACTTTTCAGCCATTTTAGTAGTTGTTACTGGAATGTTCTATAAAACGGAAGACTCGAAATCACTTGTCCGTTCGTGTGAACGTATTGATAAACTGTGAGGTCGATTGCTATGACTGTATAAATACTACAAAAGTGAGGGAAACTCCGGCCCACTTTTTATCATCTCTCGAACAGCCGTTGCGCACGCTGAGCTATGACGTTTCAAGGTGAACACTTCTTACAAAAACGCGCGAAGATTTGAATTGTAATATTTCGTACAAGGTGTCGCCAAACTTGTCGTATGGTCTCATGGGTACTTATAATGTGGGTTACATTTTTTTCTCGTTTTGTCTACGTATTGTCATTCGTTAGCTTTGGTCAGGTGCGGGTCTACGTGGGGGGAGGGGGGCTAAAGGGGCTGTAGCCCCTTTCTTGACGGAAAGAGAAAGAGAAGAAGAAGAATAGAGAGAAAAGAAAGGATATTGTGCGTTATTTGTAAGAATTTTGGCTAATAATATAAAAAAAATCCTAAAATAATGGAAGTTCTGGGAAAAAATCTTTATTTTCTCTCCAAAGTTCCTTTAAAAATTGTAATTGCTGAGTTATTTTTAAGAAATTCAGTCTCAAAAAACAAACAAAAATTCGCTCGCGCATCGCGCTCTCACAGTTGAAATTGTACATATTTTTTTTCTTGTCAACCTCTCCCATGATCAAATCCTGTATCCGCGCCTGACTTAGGTTATATTGAGTTAATTTCCCTAACGAGGAAACCAGCAGGGATGACAGATCGGGATGGCAGGCTAGAATTTGATGAACATGCTGGACAAGATACAATTTTTTCCATTGTTGATTTCTGATAGGGTACCGAAATAATATAAACATGATGATTTGATCACCATTTCTCCACTCTAAAAATAATATTGCTGTGACACAGCTGTTGAGAACTTATACGTGAAAAAAAAATGTTTATTACGTTTTTAATGCAAATTCATGAATTTAACAAAAGGAGTCTATTAAAACCATAAAGAAATTAAAGTTTGACATAACAATAAAGTTTGCCCTCGCAAACATTTGGTTTTTACAATGGGGTAAAGACAATTGTATTCTTGTTCATAAAAAATGGTGAGTCTTTATTTCGACATTATTACGCTAAATTTTTAAAATCTATATTTTCGCTAACAGAACTTATACCTACTGTAGTTAAAAAGTACTGTACTCTCTTAGTATAATAAATCCAATATTATTCTCCTTTAGCTCATTGTATTTTTCGGCATTTTATTTTCGAAGAATATTTATTAATGAGTATTTCCTACTCTTGCAATGTCTGCAACCTATACGACTTTCTGGTTTAAAACATCCCGTAACACCCAGGGTTCATATTCAGACAGAGTGAAGTGACCATGACCTTCAATTGGACTGTATATAATTATTATATGGGTTTTTGTGTTTACCCCTGGGTGTTACGGGATGTTTTCAACGAGAGAGCTGCATATGTTGCATACGTTACAAGGATACCGTGCATAGTAGGAAATATAATGTTTTATTTCGTTGGACACTTTCAAATAGTTTTCTTTACAATTCGAACAGTTTTAGTTTTTTAGTTTTGAATATTTTTTATTACATAAACCGCCTAAACCCCTAAATTAAAACATTTCTAAGTAAAAAATTAATCATTTAATATTTAATTATTTATTCAATTTAATAATGTAATGAAATAAATAAAAAATCATTTTCCAAGAATGAAGAATCAAGCAGTCAACGCCAAACCCCCGAAATATGCCTATGCAAGTACACAGTACACATTCACTACCTGGTTTTCAACACATTGCTTGTTTATATGCCATATAAATTGAGAGATATGTGGAGGAGGGGACTACTACTATAAACGAATAAAGAACAGACCCGTCCAGTCGTCTTAGGCAGGGGTGGCGCTAGGTGGGGATCCGGGGGGGCACCCCCGTCGGGGAGAAGGACGTATTTCGTCGGGGAAGGAAACATGACTCTCGCAACAAAAAAACAACAAAAAATTCGCGCTCCGACTTCGTCCTCACAAATTTTCCACCAATCTATATATTGTTTATTATATCGTAGCAATGATCTACCATAACAATAAGCTCTGTCAGAACTTTGACTACGTTGTATGAGTCAGGGTTTATAAGAAACGTGTACACCAGGGCCAATTCACATATGGCTCAACAATAGTATAAAAAACCTGAACTAATCAATAACAGAAATCTTTACTGTAATGAAATAGGCTTCAGTTCCTTACATATTAATGTACAATTTTCTCCTATAAATGCATAAAATTATTTGAAAAGACATGAATTTTCTTTTGAATAATAAATTAATAATATATTTCCAATCAACAAAATGTATAAAAAAGCATTTATTTTTATTTTTATTATGAGAAGGACTTCAATATTATTTTTGTTGAGGGGATCAAATCGGCTCTGAAAGGCATGAAGTTTAATCTTTAGACAAATAAAAAAATATAGATCGTCAAATTATAATTAATGTCCCACTGTCGGGGAAGGAGGACCCCCCTTCTGGGAGGAAGCTGGCGCCACTCCTGTCCATAATACAAAGTGTCTTTTTAATCACTTGCAGTATTGTACCCATCAGCTATATAATGAATTTTGTAGTAAATATTTAATGAAAGTTACGTTACTATAAAAAAAGAAAAAGCTGATCTTTTTCTTTGTTGTGTAGTTAATTAATTTTATGGTATGCGAAACATCAAACAATTATACAGCTTTGAGTCCTATCCTATATTATCCCTATATACAAAACCTATATAATCCCGTATAAATTAAATACGGTAATACAATTCTACTTACGCTTCGACGGTCTTTTGAATTGGCATGTTCGAAATGGACGTGTGTGCGGGTGAGCGGGCAATGTTAATTTGGAAATGTGCTTTCAAGGCTGGTTCATCGAAACATGGGAACGCACGGCGAGCGTCAGTTGGCTGGAATTGAGTTACTGCCATCCATCTGTTTGGGAGAAATTGGATTAAATTTTGAGTTTGAAGTGATATTGAACGTTAAAATTACTAAGACGGTTTAACCCCAAGCGGTCGATACAACAATAAATACACAAGTAGAAATTTGTGCAGGTTATATTTAGTTGTTAAACCGCCTTAATATTAACGTTGTACATATATAGTTCCCCTTTCTGTTCTCTTAGTTCTCTAAATATTTTAAGTAATTTTGAGGGTTTTTATTACATTTTATTTATTTATTATTTATTGACAGTTAAAACCGATATTTTCCAATTACATTAACTTGACGTACACATAATTAACATGGAATGTAATAAAAAGTAACAAAGAAGATAAAATTAATAAGCTGGCTACAATAAAGTAAGAAGATTAAAAGAATTAAAACATTACTATTTAAGAATATTATCATATATATTATTTTGTTATTCAAAAAATTTGATACCAGAAACTTCGTAACTGCGTTTTTCAAACTTTATTGTTACATGTATATGATGTGAAAATTACAGTAACTATTACTGTCTAAATTTTTCTCATACAAGTGACTTTTAACTTGTTTTTTTATCACTGCATGCTGAAAAAGTCCTTTGTCATTTGAATTTAATTAGAAATCATGTACATTAGACATAATAAATTTTGGTTGGATATTTCATAAACATGCTATGTTAGAATATACGCAATTACAGTAGTGACTAATATTAAATTTCTAAAAATAAACGCTGCAAAGAAAAATATATTTTTTAAAAATGCAGTCTCTTTCGAGCTTCATATAATTTTTGTATTATATTAATTATCAATATTTGACTTAAACTATTTGATTTTTATGGGAACATTATATAAATGTAAATCTAAAATACGTTAGCACAAAGCAGTTTGAATATTTGATGAACTCTAAGAAAAGGAGAAATTAAATAAACATGATCCAATATTACTCTTACGGCGTTTTTGCTCATTAGAACTCAGCCACAGCTCAAGAAATATTAAAAAATACTCTAATTTTTCTAGATGAAAAAAAACCTACTTACAATTCGTTAGTGTAATTTTGACAATAAATAAGTTGATCCTTAAAAAGCATAATTATGAACTATTTTTAAACGAAAAATAACAAAATATTGAAATTATCCAGCTTACCTTGTTTCGTTGGTACCAGAATCCTTATAACTGCTCTTGTAAAATCCAAATAACTTCTCATTCAGAGGATACGTAAACGGCATGAACAACTCATACTGTTTTCCAGCTTTCAAATATTTACCACCAACTTTCACGACATAAAAATCCCTTTTATCATCTTCCTCGTATCCTGTGACTTTCACCTCGTTCCCGCCAAGTTCCCGAAGCGTCACGAGCTCGTGACTAACTTTCATACCTTTCGCGTGTATCGTGACGTTATCCGAATCACTCGTGACATTCACGATCACGCGGACTTTCCCGTTAACAGAGAAATTCCCGTCGAGAAAAGGTATAAGATGGATAACGTACGATTCCGGTACGATACTCGTCGGGAGTAGAAATCCCGTTACGGTTTCGGCGGTGGCGGGAGTCGACGACGCGGATGGATTGTCCGTGGTACCGTCCGCGGCGGATGACAAAACTCTGTCCGGGACAGTTTCTTGCAACTGGCATTTTCCGAGGTAAAAGACGAGTAGTCCAGTAAGCACGAGTGACCCGAGGAACAGAAGTACAAGCACTATGGCTAAACAACGGCTAAGATGGCATCCTTTTGTACGGCCAAACGTAATCGAGGATTGGGAGTTTGCGTAATCCATGGCTAGAGCCTCCCGAGACTGGGACATGCTACAAAAAGAAAGGAAAAATATTATTAGAAATGCTTGTGATTAGAAATTTCAATATATCTCAAATGATTGTATGATTCATTACATATATTGAAGATAATTATATTGTTTGTTATATTACAAAATCAACAATTAAAATAGGTTGAAGTTACTACATTCAAGCGAAACTAATATTTGTTTTTCCTACTGCATTGTTATTTACAAGAAAATATCGTCAAGATTAAGATTTGGTTCAGAATTATTTACTTCTTATGTTTATTTTGCAATGTAATAAGAGCTAAATAATAAATTGCATTCAATGCTCATCTGATTGATAAGTGACAATTATTGATTATTTTTTTTTACATTATTTGCGTATACAATTTATACTAGATTTGCGCCTACCGCAGTACTGCGGCAGTAGTTACAGGATCCACAAAGCCCTGAAATACCTATACTTCATTTCAAATATAGAAGCGACCAACGCCCCGGAGAGAACATCCACAGTTGAAGTTTACGGTAATGCTCTCTTCAACGAGAGGAAGAGCCCCGTAGAGAGCGTCATCGCTTCTTCAACGCACGGGGAAAGCGGACATGCTCTCTCCGGGGTTTGGTTGCTTCTGTATTTGAAATGAAGTATAGATACAATCCAGTCTACAGCGTGGTAATTATTTCGTTTATTTAATCAGATCTAATTCAAATTAATATAAAAATGTAATATCAATAACTTATACTGATTTCGAAGAGATTAACAATTCCCAACACAAAATATATTTTTGATGTAAAGTATTCTCTACAAATGAGTGCATTACACATTAAAAGTTTTAAACATGGTATGAACAACATTAAAAACACTATATAAAAATCCCCTAACATTTTATTATCTTACTACATGCAATCATTATTCTGCATGAAAAGATATAATTTATTAATGCATAAAATTATTTTTATGTATTCGGTGCCCCTTCAACAATGAAGGAAACGTGACTGTTGGATAAATATTAAATTTGCAGTCTTAACTTTAAATGCGATTATTATGTAACGAAAAATGCGAGGCGCGAACCACTCATGAATATCAGTGTACAAATTTTTTGAACACCGGTGAACATCGCATGCCGGTGGTAATGTCTCATCTAGAGCGTTTTAGAAGGGCGCAGCGCCCTGCCCTACCTGTCCTGCTTTCAAGGCGCCCTTGTGCTATAATAATCACACACAGGTTTCAAAGGCGTTTATTTGCGTAAAATAGCCGTTACATGCTTCGTTTTAAAGGTCTCGACGAGATCTTTGCAATGGCGTATAAATCATTTAAATCGGTCTAAAATTAAGGAAATGTTAAAAAAATGTCAAAGAAAGATCATTTTACGTGCCCTGGCAATTTGTTATTGCGGAAAAATGTGTCCACTTTAACCTGTTTTATGTAACAAAAAGAATATTAGAATAACAATAATAACAAATCTGTTAGGTGTTAGCGCAAAGTACAGTATATTATAATATTTCTGCTGTTCATTAACATCTGGGAAACTAATCTAATAATGGCGTCATTGTTGGTTTAATTGTTGGGTTTTCCCCCACTGGCGTCGCTACAACTTTTATAATGGGGTCTCACCTTTACAGAACTTTTATAACACTTTTAAATGTGTACGTTCAATCAGTCTGGGGCATCGCTTTCCTACACACGTTTTTCGTTCTCCTCCCTTTTCACTTTCTTTGTTTTCTGTAATACTCGTTATCGCTGGGGAAAGGTAAGCTGTGTGGGAAAACGAGCCCCCTCCCCCCCCCCCCGACTGATTCAAAGCACACCTTTAAAGGCCCATTATTTTTCAGCAGGTGGAGGTCCTGTTTCCAACACAGATTAAAAGACCCTTGAGAACGCGGAGTACAATAGAGAACAAAGAAAGTGAAACGGGACTTATGTGTGGGAAAACGAGACCTCCTGCTGAAAGAAACTACACTTTTAAGAAGTATTTTGATCTGACAGATAAAAATAGACCATCGTCTTGGAGAATTTATAATGGAGTAATCAATGATGTTTTATATTATTATTAAAATAAACATAATATTCTTATTACATCGTTATAATACGGAGTATTAAGGCTCCTTCACCCAGAATGAAAATTGAGTTTCAGCATAGGGAATCCCATGTTAAATCCAATACTACTTTATAATGCTACTTTTTTAAAGCAATTATGTATAGTGTTTGGTATCATTGGATTCAGGATGAAGTTCTTTATTCTTATATCTTTCCAAATTTTTAATTAGTATTAAAAT
>JAQIWE010001435.1:0-15890 GCA_034698565.1 Campodea plusiochaeta
GTTTAAAATGATTTCGAGATCGTAACTATAATAATCAATTTTTATGATATCCTATGTTTTTTTATATTGCAGAATCAGAAAAGACCCTAGAGCTGTTTTCTGAAATTACTTTTAATATATTTCATTTCATATGCAGTTATTTTTTTTATCTCGATAACAGCATCATAATATAAAAATAACGACTACTTCGACATTCAAAATTACATTGTATACAGACATTTTACTTTGCTAATCTATAAATTATGTGGGAGCATCAGACTGTTTACTCCTATATTCTGCTGATATTGTATATTTAATGCTTTATTATGTTCTTATGAACTTCATCATATAGGAGGATGAACAAACTGGATAATGAACAAAAAAAGTATTCAACAAACAACACTTGTTTCGACACGACAAGGAAAAACCCATTCTATACTATATTACTACAGACTGCTATAGCTGTTTAGTGATGAAAATCCCCCCCCTTCCTCTTATCCATTGGAACTCATTTTCCCCTTCCTTCTTTTGATTCTACAACGTCACTTTTAATAAAATGTCCCAGCACATGTGTGTCTTTCAGTTTTAGATTAATTGCTAGCAGGGTTTAGAACGGGTATAATGTGGGTATGACTACTGCAATGGACTAATCATACTCGGGTAATTAGGAGAAATGGGTTTAGAGGAATTTTTCATGCCAATGTGTATAGTCGCGGGATGTAAGGTTAAATATTTCTGGAGTGTATATATCAGAATGGTATTTTACTATGGATAGCAGACTGAAACTGAATGAAATCGTGTGAATTGAATAAAACAGTTTTAAAACTAAATGTGGGAGCTAGTCTTTTTATCCTCCTGAGAGATTAATTTCCAAAGGGTTAATTATAATTTATTCGTGTAACAATGCGTTTTTTAATAATAATAATAATTTGTTTATTCAGCCAAATAAAACAGATTTTGAAATTCATATAGATACACATAGTGTAAATACACAAAGTTTAAGAATAAATAGTTGATTTACATAATTATTAATGATAGCTAAGCTCAGCATTATTTACATAAAGCATTGCTGAAATACATAATAAAATGTTAACTGATTTCTTATAGCAAAAGCAATAAAAGAGTACAATTATTAAAGATTGGAATATAATATAAGAAAAAATACATAACTTGTAACAGTTTTATATATAATTATTTATAATTATAAGGAAATGTTATAAAGGAGATCTAAGGAATGTTATGAGAGAGTTATGTCAGGTACTGAGCTTTCTTTAAAATTGTAATAATATGTGAGGACACAATATAAAACAATGATACTTGCTTATTTCTTGAAAGTAATGATTTGACCGAAGTTGTAAGCAGACTAACTTTTCTGAAGTTTGATATGTTCATGTTGCAAATGCTGAAAAATGAAACTATGCATATAATATGAAAATATACTTGTAAAACTTCTGATAATGCTAAAATATATAAAGTTCAGTACTGCAATAAATGTCATAACAGAGAATATTTTCAGATATCTACTTTTCTACACTATAAAATACACGATCTCAGACTGTAAAATTCCGCTGACATTTCCTTATTCAAATTAAACCCTTCTGCTCTTGAAATATATTTCCGATAATTTAAAACTCTCCTTTTTGATAATAACTTCCACCGATAAGTATGTAAAACTTCATTTTCAATTATTCCCTTAACTGCTAGCGACGCTAATATAACCTTTCAACGTCTTGAAGATGAAAGAAAAACTTATTGGGGGCGTGAGGAAGGGTGACATTTCAGGGAAATGTTGAAGAAACGTCGTTTTCTCAGTGATGACACGCCGATTAAGGAGATCCAGCAGGGCCATAACTGTGAATTTTTATACAGAAAGTTTTTTTTTCTTTAAGTGCTGGCTATTACACTGATGGGACTCAAGTACTTCAACTTTTTTTCTTTTACATTGGAGGGAAAAAATGAAAAAGGAGTTTTTTTTATCCGTTTGGGTGCTCAACGAGTTAAAATGGAGATTCTCAGAGTCAGTTATGAACACTTTCGTTCAGTTTTTATTTCAAAAGGAATTTTAAATATTGCTGTTCGATTCGTTATCTCGATTGCTGGAAAATAATGATAATAGGATATGTATCTAGATCAGTTACAAATTAATTTACTGTTAACTATTGAGTATTGTTAACCTTTTCCAAATTTGTCTTTATTGTGATCTACATTGATTTTCAATAAGTAAGACTACATTATTTCAGTGTTTATTTCCATATAGTAGCCTACAAGCAATACTGACGTTCATAATATATCATTAAAGTTCCATTTTTATTTTTGAATTTAGTATATATTGAAATAAAGGAAAATAATTATAGAAAACAAATTAAATGTAACTATATTCAAAATACAATATGCCTTTGAGTTTGACTTCTGAAGTACTTGGCATTCTGTGTACTTTATAAAATAAAAACTATAACAGGATATTAATGTATTTAAGTTAATATTATTATCAAATCTGTCGAATTAGAAAGCAAACTGCCCTAACTAGAGTACTTCTTATTTTCTCCAACATTTTTTCACGTTGAACAACATCAACGAGTTTAAACGTTTCCTTATATTTTTACATCTCCAAAGTGCTAAAAGCAAATGCATCTTTTATTACAATCGCTCTCCTAGCGGAGATCCACCTGTACTATTATTTTGATAGCGAAGTAACACCCGAGAGAAAAACACGTTTAAAGCCCATTGAGGAATGTTTTCTTTTTAAACTGCGCCATCTAAAGTGTTATTATAGCAATTAAACCAAATCTAACAGCCAGTCTTCTTTTCCACATTTATTCGCTAATCTTGGATGTAATCGCTACCAATATTATTACAGCAGCTATAGCTATAGTAGTATAGGGATGAGAACATGAGAGAGAGGGAAAAAGGGAAGAATAAACAATTAACTGAGAGATTAGGATGTGCTTGGAGGATCAGCTGTGAAAAAGAGAACGGAATTTGGATTTTTTTTAAATTTTAAGGGCAGCTTCTGTGAAATAACTATGGGAGTATACCGTTAAAATTATTTCCAAAATATTTTTGTTCTTTTTTTACATTACAATGTCAGCAAATTCGTCATTTTTTGTATATATTAATGAGTAAGAAATAATTATATTAATTAGATAAATCAGTTGTTCTTTCATCCGCTCTAAAATGTCAAAAAAAAATTATATAGGTTGTAGAATTATTTATCGTATTGACTCTAGTCTACATTACTGTGTTTTATTAACTTTATTAATATTAATTTAGAAAACAGTATTATCTGTTAATGTAAGTCGTAAACAAATAGTTAATTTACAAATGGCGTCTGTAAATACCGCTTGGTCTACTTCTGCGATTGGCTAGTTTATTTTAATGGGATCATTTATTACGTATAGGTGTAACAAACTACCCAATCAGAGAAAAGCTTTCTAATTCAATTTAATTGTTTATTTACGTACTGCCCGTTTAAAAAATCAATGCCCTATTAAACTGAAAAATACCCATTTTTATTTTCTCGATCATTTTTCCCTGACTGATAAAAACTTGAATTTTAATTATCCTCTCTGAAGTAATTTGGTGATTAGCATTTTCTCTCTTGGAGTTTTCCTCTTCGTGGATAGTGGACGTTGAAGGGGCTAATGTATTCAGGGGATAAAAGTAGGAATTGATCGAGTGAGTGGAGAAGGGAGATTCATTCCTCTGGGCAGTCTAGAAAACAATTAGGGAGAAACTTTGCAACATTGTGAATTGTCAACACTGTAGGTGTGGAAAACGCTGCAAGACACTTAAGGATGATTATTATTTCAAAAGTTTTTCGATAGGATTTTCATAATTTTACTTTAAATTAATATCGGTAATTGAGTTTGATCAATGAAAAGTTCTAGTGAAATGAATTTTTATTTTTAAACTTCACAGTACAAAAATAGAAATAATGAAAGTAGGTTTCGTAACAGCAGTATATTAATGTAAGTGAATTTACAACTTTTGAAAGGTATCCGGATTCTAAAGTTAGCTGAAAAGTGTAGAATTTATTGACAAAAATGACATTGACCATTGACGATATAAAATAATTTATATAGTGTTTGATATATAAAATTCACTTTTTCTTTAACAGTTAAATATTTAAAGGTTATAGCTGACAGAAAATTCTTGTGTATCCAGTAATGATGTTTTATGCATGGTTATATATTTCAGTTGAAGTTTTGTGACGTATATTCTTTTCCAAAGAACATAGAACTTCAATTTCTTTTGACAGCTTTAGTAATGTGATGGATCTAACACTTGTTCAGAACAGAAGTAGCAGAAAGCTTTATACGACTGTGTTTTCTTTAACACTTTAGAGAAAGAATAATACCTGTATCTTGTCAAGATAACGTCTTAACTTTTAAACAATTGTTTTCTCACGTAATTCAGTATTTTCAAACTCAAGCTATAATACAAAGTAAAGTATGAAGAAAATTCAGCTATTCAAGTAATAAGTTTAATTTTCATCAACATTATTTTCCATTTCGCTATATCAGATATTTGAAACTCTGCTGTCGGAACTATACTTCATTGAAATTAATGATTAATGTCTATGTTAAACTGAGCATATAATAATGACATGAAGTGACATGTAAATCCAACATATAATTGTCCATGTTACATTGTCACATAATCACCAACATATTATTATTCATAAATAATACAAAGGGATGAAATCAGATTCAGTAGTATCTATATCTATGTGTGTGCTTTCATTAACTGTGTTAGAATACATAACAATCAATGCTTGGTTACAATTGTAATGAAAAGTAAGTGAAAACGTACTAGATCAAATTCATTAATGCAAGAAATATTTTAAATTATTTCACAGTTTGATATTGAGCGTTGAAAAAGAGGATTATGAACATTCTTCAGTGTTGTTCTTATGATGTTATTGTTCATTAGTCACCAGAAGAAAAATGCTTATGAAGATATAGTAATGAGATGTCGAACGTTTTGAGATTTGACAATATTATTTCAGTTTGATTTTTTTTACAGTAATTTTCGTTTTAGAAAAAAATTAATTAACTCTTTATTGACCAACTGTAACTATAACTTCTCTACAGTTTTGGAGCATTCCTTTCGAAAATATAGTAATAATATATCCTAAACTGCTGCGTATATTTACTCTGTACATAAACTCAAAAATGCAGAAAAATCCTTGATAGTCTGGCAACATTCTAAAGTAACATAAAAAATAATAATAAAAAATAAGCATTTAACATTATTTCAGTGTTTCAATATTAAATTTTACGATAATGTCCCACTCTAGTACATTAAATCGTACTACTTCATTATATTCCTCCAACAATGATATGTACCCTATCATTAGCAACAAATGAAATGAAACGATAAATTATTGTAATTCACATCATGCTTTTTTAATGAAATAAATTAAAATGATTGCAACACTTTTTTTATATATCTCCCATATGCAACATAATCAGGAGGTGTACAATTCCAATAATTAGCTCTATGAGAGAGGGTCTATAATATGGTATTCTGTACCGTAGTGTAGGCTGTATAAGGTGGATTAGGAAATATTTTAATTGAGTGGAGGGATGATGGGGAAAATAATGGGTGTGTGACGTCACAGGGTGATTTTTGTGATGGTTGACTTTGTTGATTTTTGAAGAATGAACTATTTTGGTTTGTATTTACGTATTTGGAGCTGTTATACTCTTAATAGTATTTTTTATTGATAAATTTTCAAATCTTTATTTGTTGTAGAAATAAAAGTAATTGTTATAACTGGACTAAAGTACAGTATATTCCGCTTAAAGAAAAGTGTGATCTAATATTTATTGATTAATCTGGAGCCCATCCACTTTAAAGACTCCAGAAGTCCAGATACTGTATAAATAAGAGTGGTGCTAGACATCATCACTTGGTCATACTAAAAGTGATCACGCTCTCTATAAGGTTTAATATGTTACCGGCTTCTTTGCATGGATTTATATACATTTTCTTAAGTGGAATAGACCTTAGTATATTATATAATAGTGTTTATTGTTATAAATATACATTAGTATAGTATTGTTATTCATTAACAATTAATATACACAAATGATTAGTTTTAGTTTAAGTGTTATCAATTCGCATATTATTTTCATACAAATGTATGCTGAACTTGTGATGCTGCATCACATCGCAAATAAATACACATATACCGTTTATGTTTTTATACATTCAATATGTTTTTATACAGCTTCATTCATAAAAATGTTTTTGTAAGATTTCTATTGGTTTCTAAGCAACAAACTAGAACTACTACGTCATCATCAGTGCAATACTATTTCAAAAACCAAATCAAAAGTTCCGACCATTAATTTTCTCTTCACCTGAGCAACAGTAGCATAATACTATTTTGCAGTATAGCATTATTAATGTTTTAATAGATACGATAATCATAATGATTCGTTTGACAGTGATGGTATAGATAGCGCTTGGTTGGATGTTCATGATGGTGTCAAATTATAGTACTACAACATTTATCAACACTCACAAACAGGTTCACATGACAACCTTTGTGTTTAGAACCATCAACAACGTCTCAATAATTATTCGGTTCCGAGTTTCGAAAATGGTATGGCCGTGGTACACACTTTTACATAGTCTGACAGTCTCAGTCATACTTCAGTTCTGTGGTAGGTGTAGAGGAGGTTTAAGATAGTTTACTTTTGTTATATTTTCCCATTTTAAACACAGGAATACACCACACAATTTGTCTGTCAACAACAACAACTTTCACTGTCTCGACCTATCCGGATATTGGAATCGAAAGTACTTTTAAAATCAAGTATTTTAAGTTAAATCTGTATTTTAAATTGATCATAAGTTTTACCTCCCTTTTTCCTTTCTTTGTTTCCTATGCAGTTATAATAAGTAATCCCGCTGGTGGAAGAAAAATGATGTGTGGGAAACCGAGACTGATTTAGGGTTCCTTTAAATTAATGGAATTATTATGTATTATACGCTCAATAAATTATGTTGTCTAGTCAACATCGTGTTCGTTTTTAAATTCAATTTATTAGCCAAATTATTCTAAAATATACTGCACTTCACTTCCTGCCGGTGGTAAAACCGTCTTTCCAGTCCTATTTAATTTTACCTCATATGAACCCACCGTGATATACGCGGGTATTATTATTCAACATTTTGTCCACCTGCATACTGGTTGATACAGAGAGTAGAATTGTCTATCCTCCCCCTCTCTAATCTGTTATACCCATATGCAATTTTCTATTACTATTCATATATCTCATTTCATGCAATTTGATTTTTGTACATATCTCCCATCCACTGCTGTTATAATATACGAAATGGAAGTTTAGTACTATTAATTATTATTGTGCACTCACTTTTTTTAATTGGTTTAAAGTTATTTCAATCGCTTAATTAAAATGTTATATTAGATAATTATTATATTTGAAGATATTTCCTTTTTTTTTTACTTTATAATTAATTATGTAAAGGGGAACAATATACAATTGTTAACTACAAATATCTTTGTATTATTTCATTGTCATATCGACCTCTAGGGGTAAACCATTTTAATATTAAAATTGCATTATTGCGATTATTATTGCCGCGTCTTTGCCTTCTCTATATAATTATTTCAAATCTGAACACAAAATAATAATTCTTAAATTACTTCTAATTTCTGTTGTGTAAACATCAGTTGTATAATTATAATCTAGTACTTTTCCCTTGCATCTTCAGTACAATTGAACTGTACAAACATTGTGTTGAAATTTACAACAATCATAATAATACTATAGAGGTATAAATAGGGGGAATATATGTGAGCGAGCTATTTTACTTTTGTTGCTTCGAGATCTATACTGCTGTATGCATGGGGGCTACTCAGATATAATAATATGTAATTAAAAATATTTCACTGCTCTGGATAGCTGGAAACTGAATGAGGAGATGATGAGGGGGACAATATACAATACTGAATGAATGAATGCGTATTGTTGCGTAGTATTGTTGTATGTTTCAGCGTAGTGGGATTTAGTATTAATATTATGAGGGAAATGCTAATATTATTTCAGTAGGAGAAATTCTAATTGTTGCATAAATGCTTTTGTACTTGTGAAATTAATATTACGGGAATTATATATAAAGTGGTTTACTGGTTTTACAGAGATGCGTTCATTTACCATTGTTAGATTCTGCCATATAGTACTGCCAGATAAAACTGCTAAAAGTTGTACTATAAAGATATGTATAGTGTATACTATAGCCTACAATGTTTGTTTCCTATTACAAGGGGAAAAAGGGAACAATAATCACACGTTAAACTTCTGTATATACTATCAAATGCAAACACTCATTCTCAGTCAATGTATCTGCAAATTTTATTACTTTTTAAACAATATTCATCAATTCTATACATAATTATGTCATTATTTGGTTTCAATATTTAGGAATGATAAATTTATTACACTAATAAATATTTGTCGTTTTCGTAATTTTGTAATACTGATATTTATTAACTAAAAGTTGAGGAAATAATATTAGGATTTAATTTCGTCTTGTTATCAACTTAACCATTAGTCGTGGTCAACGTGTTGAAATTTATGAAATAGGCTATAAGTTATTCACTGAAACTTCCAAACTTATTGCCTATAGCACCGAAATGTATCGGTCATCAACAATAAAACTTGTGACTTCTACGAATAATAAGCTATTATATGTATCTCACTTTGTGGTTTCTGTTAGCAACTTCATATTGTTAATTAGTAATTGTTGGAAAACTTGTATGGAAAAGTTGAAATATAACACTATATATATAATTATGAAGAGGTGATGATGAATTTTAATTGAAAAGTTATAAGATCGATTTTTGTTCATGTCAACGTATCAGCTCACACTTCGAAAGTTCGGTTTTAAGTTCGGTATATAGGAAGAACTTCGGAACAGGGGGAGACAAAGGTTGATAAGAGTCGTGAATTTAGTTTCTTAGATAAAAAAAAAATATTTACTGAATTTCATTAGTTCATAATCCAAAAAGAATATTTCACATTGAAAATATGAATTGAATTCATAATGTTCGCCAATACGTCATCAGAATTATTTTTTATCATACAAACTAGTAATTTGAATAAATAATCTTTTAATGAATCTAATTAACATCTGAAAATTGCTAACGATTTGCTTCAGTAGTTTTCGAGAAATTAATTTTTGTATTTCGTTAACTATACCTACATATAACTAATAATTCTTCGCCATAAAATATGCAATCTTTTCCAACCCCTGCTTTCTGAAGTACATCATATTCTAGCTGTATACTATAGGAATATAAGTTAGGTGTATTGTATGCTTCAATACTTGAAGTTTTGAGGACGTCTGAGTTGCTTGCGGCTTCTTCTTCTCATATACTCCTAGCGGTATATACTCGTACTAACTATAGGTAGTAGTAGAAAACAACAAAAGTATCCTGAGGGAATTTAAGAGGGTGGCTACTTCAGCACTCCTAGCGGATGTTATATGAAACACAACAAGATGGACAGTATATTATAGTAGATGCAGTGTTGAGAAACTATAGTTAGTTAGTTGGAACTTTCAAGAGTTGCAGTATAGTTAGGCGTGGGTATGATTTTTCATACATCATCTTCAAACTTTTGTAGATAGCAAAATGCTTCAATTTTTGCAGTAACAAATGGATAATTTTTAAATAATGCCTTAATGAAATTAAAATTTGATGCCGATTTATAATTTACTATAGCTTACGTTTATGACCTTCATGTACAATATTAATTGAAATATCAGAAGTTTGTATATTATACAGAATATTAGGGGAAGGGGACCATAGGATTCAACAGACACGTATTTTGGTACCCTTGGTCCCACAAACGGGGGACTGCCTTCACCTATATACGAAATAGTGATAAATATAGGTAGAGTGCACGACCGCGGTTTCTACCCTTAAGGCCATCTTCAGGTACACTAGGAACGTGTCTATTCCCGCTGTTTAAATTTATTATAATTATTAAACGAAATTTTTGAGGAGTTTAAGATCCAGCAATCCAATGGTTTACACTACTGTTTGCTATCAATTATAAAGGTTATATACGATATAACTGTTGACTTCTAAATTCCTTTCATATTCCGTGTATAATATAAAAACCTTTCGTATTTAATATTGTGATATTTGCCTTTCTTTACTAACTTGTTATACTAATAAAATTGTCGAAAATGAAATATCCAGCACATTTTCCTTGTCGAACGATTTACAATCGAAATAAATGTTAGAAAAATATCCGTATATTTTCAAATCACAATTTACGCGCATTGAAAATCATTCTATCACCTAAACTGTGCAGCAGTAAAACAATCAAAAAAGTGTCAGTCACTCGGTAGGAATGACAAATGATTTTCTATTTCCAGACAAAAAAAAAGTAACAAATCTATGGCAGTTATCTTCGGATCATTTACCATTTATGTTACTATCGCATATACCAGTAAACTCGATGAGCTATAAAGTCAAGTAACGATCTTGTTCTACTATAGGAAAAGGGAAAAATGAGGAAACATAACGTTGAAAGTTATGAACGATTTAAAACGAGTTATTTGCATTTGCAAGAATTATATTATTATTATGATAGTTTTTTTTTTCGAAAGTACAAAAAGTTTTTATCTTTATTTGAATCGCTATGGTACTTGAAGCAAGTTGTATGCTAAAATAGGATATCTCGTACAATATGTGGGGGTCTAGTACGGTCGTGGAAAGGGTGATGAAACTTTGAAAAATGGAACTCTTGTAACATTTACCAAATTAAGACTTCAGATAATTATTTTATTTGCTACTGTTTATGTGGTAGTAATAGAACAATATTATCGATGTTAATATTTAGGTGGTTTTACCCCTAGCGGTTGATATAACAAAAAAATACAAAGAAAAATTTGGGCAGATGTGGGAATCTAAAACGACTCCTTTCTCTTACCGGGCGAGCGCGCCTTAGCCTACTAAGCGAGAGTCTTCGGGTTCGATTCCCACATCTGCCCAAATTTTTCTTTGTATTTTATTGTTATATCAATCGCTATGGGTAAAACCCTCGAGCCTCTATATATAGAGTTTGCATCGCGTATCCTCCCATTATGAACAGTTTTTTAGTGTGTGAAGCAACGCTAGATGTCACTAGGCGTACTCTGTACGAGAAACTTGTACTCCACAGTTACTCTGGTTATGGCCAACTGGAACTTTTTACTCGGTGAGCGGTACTGCCATCTAGCGAACTTTCAGAAATTCAGCTGAAAAGAGTCCATGTTGGCTCATAATGGAAGAATACCCCATGCAAACTCTATATGGTAAAACCATCTAAATATTAACATTGTTTATTGTCCCCCTTTGCCTTCTGTATAAATAACAATATTATCATGTAATCTTTTGATTAATAACATATAATATTATATGATTGTGGTATTATAATACAGTTTTGAAAAGGTTATATTATATTCTTCACTTCTGTAATAATATATAAAACAATTGTTTTATTTGAAAAACGGAAGAAAGGGGACAATAAACAATCTTCAACATTAATTTAGACAAACGAGCTTCTACATATCATTATATAGCAAGTGCTGTTATTTATCTATAAAAACGGCTATAGTATATTGAATTTGGAATGCGAATAGATATAAATAATTTACTGTGAAAACTTTATTTTTTTTGACCGATCTGTTATTGTCTTGTAATGTACCTGTGAATTTGCAATTCTTCAATTAATTTTGTTGACTTAAATCTATTACATTTCTTGTGTGATATCACGTACATTTCAAGTTGAGCAGTATAGAGCAATATACATAATACTGTATGATATATATGAGGAGTTTTAAGTACTTGAGTTTTTGAAGTGGTTGTACTTTGTGATTATGGTACTTGATGATATGAACAAATTTAACTCAGCAAACTCCACTAGTATGTGGGAACTATACGATGTATGATACTTCAAATAATATATAACAGTTGGTACTTTTGTAGTATATTTAGTACGGTTTAAATAATATTATTATACCGATAATTATTTGTTATTTTAGTAAAATATAACATTAGTTTTTCTTTTCATTCCTTTGTGTATTTTTCAGAAATTGTAACTTGTGATTATTTTATTCTGTATTTTGGTAAAACTAAATAATAACTTAAAATTTAATTTTGACCAGACATGGGGATTTTTTCTTTGTCTTTTGTTGTTGCGTCGACCGCTAGGGGTCAAACCATTTAACATGAACCTAAAATTGACAATCTCTGTGTTACACTGAACACTTCTGGAAACATGTTCCTTTAATTAAGTGAATGCAAACATATATTTTAGTGCACCCTTTAAACAACCTATACAGTAATTAAATCTTTGGAGTAATTCGTATCTCAGCCGCTAGGTGTTTCATTGGAGGTTAAATAATGCCACTGCACTCAAATTAGATAATCAAATAGGGAATATAGGAGACGAACTCAATAGTCTAATGGCGGCGGTATTGTTTCATTAGATACTGTTTGTTCGTCTTATCTCAAAATAATGACTGGCAAAGCCTGTCGTAGAAATAGAGATAGATCATTTAACAGTTAAAGTAATCGTACAAGTGCATTAAGGTCGTTATAATAGTGATATGTAATAAATTAATCCTTTTTGTTATTTTATTTTATGGTTTTGTATAATTGAAATTATAATAATTATATTGTAATCTCTCATATTTTTATTATACTATTATGAATAGATCAGTAGAAGATCTTGCATGCTGCGAAATCGTTACTTTTAGTTTTCAAAATAAAAAGATTATTTCTGTTTGAGTATACTTTCCATTTTTCTACTATACAGCTTTTTCGATTTTTTCGATTTTTTAACAGTTTTTAATTTAGAAAAGTACATTACAGAGATTCACAATTTTAAAAACTATCCTCTCAAATCCTTATTAAAACTATATAGTTCCAAGAATTTTTATAATAAAATTGTACAAGAATCTCATTTCATATTATACATTTCATACAGATTTAATAATAACTTAAAACAGCCTATACTCTTCAAAAGTCTATATATCCTTAAACTATAGAAGATGTGCATTTTCCTTAAAGGGGAGTTATTCGCCGTAATCTCTTTTGAAGAAGTTTTTAAATACAATTTGAATAAAATGAGAGCTTGGAGCAATTTCTGTTTGCAATAATAATTTCGTAGGAATAATGCAGCGATCATCTGTTCAGAGAACTCTTTGAAGGGAAACTCATTAGCTTTTTGCCTCTTTTAGTTGGAAATTACTTTCTTTGTAAGGAAGACTCGAGTACTCGTACAATACTCGAGATAGATAAAATGTCGGTGGTTGCCATAGCGAATGTAAACATTGCCAAATTATTTCTTTTCATTCGAAACTTTACTGATTTGAAAAGTTTTTCACACTCATTAATGCTTATGTAGCCTATATTTATTAGCAGTGTACATATATTTTTGAAAATATAGGTTAGCGGTATAGGCGTTATAAGTCAGGAATCTTGAAATTTTAATTTAAATGTTAATATTAAGATAGTTTAGACTCTAGCGGTCGAAACAAATATAAAACTTAAGGACATCGAAAAATTTGGGCTGATAATGTTGTTTCCTTTTCTTGTACGAGTATCCAGCGAATGTTAATGTTAATATTGTATATTGTTCCCCTTTGTCTTTTCTAAATGTTGAATCAGTAATATTGCTGTGTTCCGATCGAATATATTTACGTTACTAATACATCAGTTTGGTTTATTAATTACAGTTTCCGACTGGCTAAAGCTATACAGGGATTTTCAATATGCTGTTTGAAATAACGTTATAACTTTATATAGTTAGTGTGAGTTGAAACAAATTAATGCTTCCAAAGTGAAGTCACCGTCACCATCAACATCAAAACAACAACCTGTGAAATATAAACACCATAACTCCACTTAATTCCCAGATGTTTCATTTTCCCCCTTTCAAGTTGTGGCTTTCTGCGAGCAAATCATGTTTCTAACAACATTGAAATAGGAAAGGAATAATCTTTCCAGACAGCTAATTTTCTCACTTTTGGGGGTTAAGTGCGCTTCTAAGTTGTGTGTAATTAAGACAGGAGTGCTGCCACGTAGCGGTGAAGTGAAATATTAATACCACCTCATGGTCTTAGGGGTTAAGAAATTAATGTTTTCTGTTGCTTGGAGATTTTAGAATATTAGAGTTGGGAGTTATAATAAACAGCAGGGTGACAGGACAAAATTAATTTTGAGATTGTGGGAATTATATGTAGGTATATATATCGAATGTTTATTTCAAGATGGCCGACACTAAAGGATTAATATGGTAGTTGGAAAGTATAGTTGCTGTTTGGCAATCAATATGATGTACACAAATTGGTGCAGAAATTATTTTGTTTTCACGTTTATATTTTTTGTCTGAAACAATGAAAAGGTTCAGTTTGTAGTGTTATTGCTATCAAGGGCTAAACTTATATCTTAATTTTTCATTTATTGTACCTTGTTCCCTTTTGTTCTATTGGAGAATTATCGGTTCTGCTCTTTAAATGGATTTGTAGAGTACTTGCATAATTATGTACTAAAACGTAGAAAAATGAACCAAAGTAACTATATAATACTTTAAATTATAAAAGTGAAGTCGCGATAATTATAATAAAAGAAATTTCTACGGTAGATAAATGAAAAATGTAAGATTTCAGTCCTTTTGACGATGTTGCATGCTAAGTATATTTTATAAGTGCTGGAAACAAATATATAATTTAATATATCTTTCGCAAATAACAAAAACCGCTGAACTGATTTGTTTCTCAACAAATTCTCAAACTCAATGGGAAACAATAATTATTATCTGTCCATCCTCCCCTTTTTTATACAATTCTGTTCATCTTTCCTCTTATAATAATGTCTTTAAAATCTGTTGCTACTGAGTGACGTCACGAACAATCATTATTGGTTGTTATAGCGTAGTAAGATAAATGCATCCTGGCCAATGAGAATGGTTGTAACATCGATGTTTACATCATAATAAAAGTAGCGATGATAAGACTGTCCGAACAGTCGTTAATATTTCACGAGTGCTTTAAAATATCAGCAGAGTATATAGATGGTAGGGGAAGTTGTATAGACTCAATGCTTTAACAGTAGAAGTGGTTGTTTTATACAGTTAAGTGTGTGTGGGGGGGGGGGGGGTAATAAAAATGATAAAGAGGGTTGGAGTAGATTGCCAAAAGATTGTGTTTTATGTTTGTAAATATTTATTGTTATATTTGTAATAGATAACTTTCTTACTATAGTACAATAATATTATAATGAGAAATTTATCGCAGTCAGAATGAGAATGTACTTTTTCTTAACTTTTCGGAAAATCCAATTATTTTATTATAATGTAAACCTTTGCAGATTAGGTACTCAATAGCTGTCCAGAACCGATACTGTTATTTTGACAAATCTGAGAAATAACAAAAGTTCGGAAATATACTATCGGAAGTTCTTAACCCCTGTACTATAGCGCTGTATGCAACCATGAACACAATTGAAGCATATATGTTGCATACACAATACAAGTTCAGGATACAGTTGAAGAACAAAATGAGAAAAATATTTCTAAATCATAATATTATAAAAGTTATCATAGAAAAGTACAATTTTTTACATAATGTAAATAAGGTCTCGTGTAAACTACATGGTTTATAGTAATTTTATCAACGCTTTAGTTTATCTCCAATTCAAATTTGATTTATTTGAATTTTTCTGAATTTTTCCTTCGCCCAGAATCAACATTGGGTTTCAGCATAGGGAATCCCATGTTAAATCCAATACTCTTTTAATGATACTTTTTTAAAGCAATTATGTATTGTTTGGTATCATTGGATTCAGGATGAAGTTTTTTATTCTTATATCTTTCCAA
>JAQIWE010001436.1:0-15884 GCA_034698565.1 Campodea plusiochaeta
TCTAATTTCTCATAGATTACACTTATTTTATATTTTCCGACGAATAAAAATTCTCGTCCGACGGGGGGTCCAGACCTTCCGACAGGGGGGGCATGCCCCCCCCGGTCACCCCTCTGGCGCCACCACTGGTAGCAATGAAGAAAAAATAGTGTGCAAGTGATTAAATGCATGAGTCACATTATTTCATCAATAAAGGCAATACTTGAACAACAAGCATTTCTCATAGTGAAATGATGGTCATTTTTAAATGCATTTATTCACTGTACATTATTTTTCGTCATTAAAAGACATTTTCATACTGTTGCAATATTCTTTAATGAAATTTGAGAAATTTCACATCTTCCAAACTCTAAAATTATGCTTGCTTCTTTATGCTACAGCTAAGATCTTATTTATTTTGCCTTTCCCATTAATATGTCATCCCAACTACTGCATGTCATCATGAATGACTTTACTGTGTATCTTCCATGTGTGTGAGTTTGAAGTGTTTGGCATGTTTGTTTCATGAAATACTGGCAGATATATTTAATAATTTTCCTCCTAAACAAATCTATTCAAAACTTTAATTTACATTCTGATACTTAGAGTCATTCATTGTATGATATGCAGTTACTAAACTTTATTGAATTAGGAAGGAAGACAGTTGAGTGAAGAATAATCTTCATTGTAGTTGTACCACAAATTATCTTTCTTCTAAATATTTTCAGTCTCACACTGAGATGAGTAATAAAAGTTGTACTATCACATAGACTTTAACTTCTTTCATTTTTATCTCAAAAACTATTTCCACATAGCCAAAACAAAAACAAAGTAACCAATTCTACTCCAACTGATATTTTTACCTCAACAGCTGTTTTCAGAAATATATTAGACTTTATCATATTACCAAACTTGATCCTCAAAAAGCATTGCAGCATATAGGTCTACATAGTGTTAAGTACTGAAGTTTTTTATATTAACAATTGTTAATTAAGCTTAAACTGGTACTGTGGAATGAACTATTCCTAGATAGTAATACCATAAAATTTTAATATTCTGTTAAGAATTTCAACTGTATACTTCACACAATAACCAATAAATTTCTACTTCTCTTGTAGAGCTAAGAAATCTGAAGAAGAAGTATTGGCATTGCAAGATTCTTTGGAGTCACTTAATAAGCAGTTAACTGAATGTGAAAGCAAATCATCAAATTTAGAAGAGAATTTGAAGATTGAACGAGAATGGAGACATTCTCTCCAAGTCACTGTTGTTAAAGATAAGGAGAAAGTATCTGAACTACAGATGCAAATTGTGCATTTAAAAACTAAATTACAGGTAGAAATTTTTTACCTATTTTTAATGTCAGTAATCTATATTGAAGTTTCTTTTTGTAGGACTTCGATACACTAAAATCTGAATATTCTCGACTTCGACAAGAATGTTTAGATCATGAACAAACATTAACAGAATTAGGAATACATTTAAGTGAATCTAAACTTAAAGTAGAAGATCTAAAGGAAGTAACAAAATCTCATATTGATGCTACATGGACACCTGATCAAGACACTTCAAAATGTAGACAATGTGATAAAGAATTTAGTATTACAAGAAGAAAGGTAAGAGAAATAGAATAAATACTTACATTATAGATTACATTACTTCATTTAAAAGATAAAAAGCAAGCTATTTCCAGAATGGAATTAAAAGATAATATCATTATGAAATCTTCAATCAATATGGAACTGTTGATAGAAATTCTACATCTTTACAATGTAATATAATAAAAGTTCTGGATGAAAGGCATTGGGAATGACCTTTATTTTCTGCTAACCATTAGTTTAAAGTTAACAGCTAACGTACATAATAATAGTAAAAGAAAATATGGTCTCTAGCAGAGTAGGCAATTTCTAAGTGAGTGTAAATGAACAATTTGTGTAATTGTGCATGAAGTGGAATAACAGTGCATTGAAAGATGAAATCTGTTTCAGCACCATTGTCGTAATTGTGGTGAAATCTTCTGTAACACATGTTCAGATAATACAATGCAACTTCCATCTTCTGCTAAACCAGTGAGAGTTTGTGATCATTGTTATGCACATTTCTTACAAAGGTATTCTGTATCATCTTAGTGGAATTTCAAAACAAGGAGATTATTTGTGACAGTTGAAGTGGTATGTGAATGACAAAGCTCTGATAACTGAGTGCCTTTTGTGTCTAGAGATAATACCATTTCTTGTTGTTTTTAGTATTACTGCCACTCATGTTTTATATAAGATTTATTAAAACATTCTCATGCTAATATATGAAAATATGTTCAGCTAACGAATATATTTTTATACGCATTTATGTTTCCAAAGTTTTACTATTTTTTTTAAGTTATGAAATTGTTACTATTATGTCATTGCTATATTGGAAATATAATGAAATATTTGAATTGAAAGGAAACACTTGATTTTTAATTTGTCCTGAAAGTTTCTACAGGTTGTCAATAAACATACAAAAGCTATAGTATACTTTATGACTACGCTATATAAATTTACTAATTCATTAAAAGAAGATACACCATCAGTTCAATATCATTAACTCTACAGTGCATTTACCTTATGGAGATAATATGAGAACAACAGTTACAGTTTGCATTTGAAAATGGGAATCACAGATCAAATTATTTATTTTATATATTGGTCCATTAATGTAAATTATTTAATTGTACAGATTGATCAAACAAACATGTTAGTCACTGCACTATGTTTACGAACATTGTTATTGTAATTCATCTAGTTTTAGTGTATAGCATTATTTATTGACTAAACATTGAAGAGAAAATTACTGCCTCACAACACTTTTGTAATATCAGACAACAATAACTTTCATTTTATTAATATAATCATAAAATGTCTTCCTTGAAGTGGAAATTTAGCGTTATAATGAATGTAAATGGATTAGAGAGAGAGTTCATCTTAAACTTTTATCCTTATAAAAATGTATGAGTTTTTCTTCCTTTAAATTAATTCATAAATAATGTTTAAAAATGTTGTCAAATTTTAATTAATCACTTATTTTGTGAGCTTCAAGAATATGTTATAAAAATTTATTCTCAAAAAAGAATTGATGCCTTTTCCTATGCAAGAGAATACATTAAGGTTAACAGATTAATAGATAACATGTAGAGTTAACCAGTTAAATTATCACACATAAAGTGACTTATATAACTTGTTGAAACTTAAATCGAAGCTACTTCGTCAAAAATATTGTAAATCATAAAGTTTGTAGATCTGTAAAAAGAACTTTATCCACCAAACAGCAAATAGTGTGAAAGGCGTACTACTCCAATACTGTACATTATTATATTAGCCTACAGGTGCTGAATAGCAAAACTTTTGAAATAATTTTTTATGTTTTTTGTTTTTCTTATTTATTATCCATTCTCTTACATTAATACGCAACAGTAAGTGAATTTATTTATAATGGTTCATGATCCTTTTATAATACTTTTTCCAGTATATTTTAAGATATTACAAAAGCTTCAATTTTTTTTTCTCAGAGGCTACAATTTGTTCCTTTCACATAGAAGTCTGTGTGTACAGTGTTGTCATCTTACAAAATATTAATAGTTGTCAAAAACTGGGGAGGATATTTATCCCTGTTCACTGCATTACGTTTATACAAATTTTATATACAGTTAGAAATATATTACATTTTGTTGTCATAAAGTTTTAATCAAAGATCTTTCTTAATCTTTATATCATGTTTAAGAACACTTTGATCTCGATGTGCATCAGGGTTTTCAGAAGCTCTTTCTTCTATTTCTTCTTTAAGTTCTGCTGATGTTGCTTCAGACAAAGATTTACCTTTTCCATAGAAAATATCTTCACGATAAATTCGATCTTTCTGTCTGTATGTGCCAAAGATCTACAGAAAAAGTAGATATTTCATTAACTGTTTGGAAATGGATTATTTCAAATAATTATACTGAAAATGTTATAAAAAGAACTTCTTAGTTTATTGAACAAATAATAAAAGATAAAATATTTGGTTGATGATCAAGGATGTAGCAAATTTTCTTCCCAGGAAATTTGTTATCTCTTCGTAAAAGGAAATATTTTAGTTATAGAAAGGTTAAGGGAAGTCTTAGTTGCATTGAAAAAAAAAACCACCATTTTCAGTATAAAACCCACTTTTGCCCTAAAGGATAACACATGGCTCTTAAGTTAATGAATACTGCAGTAACTGTTCTGTGGAACTAGTCCCATGCTTAAGAGGAGCAGCAAAATTCCAAAATTTAATGAAGCATGTTGGAAGTCATAAACAAATTGTCTGAATATATGAAATAGTTTTCTACTATTTCAATCAAAAGTACATTTTTTCATTGTTTTTTCTTTTCTTTTACAAAATAATAATTTCAATTTGATTGTTTTCAATTTGAACTTGATGTAAATGTAACAAATCTATTGTAAATAAGGAATACCAAGCTTCTTTTTAATATATTTCAGAATAACTAATTTTAAAATATGTTGATGCTGCCAAATTAATTTACCTGATCCCATAATTTAATATTGAATCCAAAGTTCACATGGAAATATTGATGATGATTATCATGGAATATGGCATCTGGCTGCCATGGTTGCCACCAATGACTTTTTATGTTAACACCTGAATGAATTATAATACCATGATAATACACGTACAGATTAATTGCAGTAAAGGGAACTGAAAGAAAAAAGAACAAGTTAACATGATGAATTTTCTAAATGTATAAAACAACCTTACCCCAATGTACTGGAAACAAAATGAGTGGTGAAAGTGAAACTAATTGTACATTAAGTATTTCTACTGGATGTATTGCAGTAACTGAAAATGCTGTTGGTTGTTTGTAAGTGTGGTGAAGTTTATGGAAATGTTTGTAGAGGAATGGAAAGTGATATAATCGATGTATCCAGTATGTGCAGAAATCCTGAAAAATTAAAAACAACAAAGTGAGCAGAAATGATGTATTGGCTTATTCTCAATTTCATAGAGACACATCTTTGCTCGTCCCTTCTTACAAGTTAAAAAAATACTATTAAAAATCAGGAATATTAATATATTATCAGGAGTCCACCTTGACCTTTTGTATATAGAATTGTGAAGATCGTTTTATTTCAAAATAAATAATCACTAGATACTGAAAAATGCATGTTTATGTTTGATTGAAAACTAGTGATTATTTTTTGAAAGTGCGAGGTAGCAATCTTTTAGTCCAAATACTGGGTTCCCATAAAAAAAACTAACATCAAATTAATATTCATGTTACCGAATCTCTTTTTTTTGTTTTGTTCACATTTTTATTAGGTCTATATAGTTAATTATGTAAAAGATAATTTCCCATACCCGCAAAGCGTTTTGAAAACCCTATGAAATTACTTCGACTGGATGATAATGAAGTAAAATTTGATATGGAAATAATTATAAAAAAAATAGACGAAGGTGCTCACACTGACCATATTTTAATACATTCAGAATTAAAAAAATTGTGATGCGATTTGCGGTTTCCTATAATTATGTAGTTCAGGAAAGTTGTCTTGTAACCACTCTTTTCGTATGTTTGCGTGAGTATAGGGGTTGGGGAATAAAAGAATAGTTTCGTTTTCAAATAACTTAAGTAAAGTTTTCGGGAGATATTGATAAGCGCTAATCCTTGAAACATGGTAATCGAAAAGCACCATACAACTAGGCGTGTTCAAATGATCGAAGGGTGCTGCACGAATAGTTGACTGTCGATTTTTTGGAAAATGATCTTAAAATGAAGCTGCATCTGTGGTTCATGCACTGTGTGCTTATAATTCCGTTAATTTCATTTTGGAAGGCGTGGCAGGATCGCTTCTACGCTTTAAAACCCCCCAAATACAATCTGGTACTGATAATGCAGTTTTGTACTGCTGTTGAATGCAAATATAAAAAGATATTCTATCAAATGATCAGCCACAATTTTGTTAGCCACGCAACGCGACAATCGCGGGGTTCACATATTCTTACGACTATTGTGAAAATTCTAAACTAAGCAGTAACTGTTGTCTTTATCAAATACCTTTCACCATATACAGCGACCATTCCATATTTATACAGGTTCTGAATGACGTCGAGTCGGCTCGATATGCAGACTTCATAACGAACCTTTTAAAGCAAAGGCTCGAACTCGTTTCGCTTGACTTTACCGAGCGGCTCGCTAAAAACCCTAGTTACTTCTTTTAATGATTATCAAACAAGTATTGCGAAGTTATACTTTTATCATATCTTGACAAAATGCTCAAGTGCCTAAACATTGTTTTGATGTTTTCTGTTATCAATGTGATAGATATTTTACTGCATAACGTTAGGAAAACACATTTTTAAATAATATGATAAATCATCAATTATTGAATAGCGAGGTCATTAAGTTATCGAGATAACCACATAAGCAGTATAGTCTTCAGATATTTTTATATTATTTATTCGCTTTATTCTTGTATTAAAGATTTTGTGGGTATACATATACGTTGATCTCACGAAGCGTATACCCGCAAAATCTGGATATAAATTTACGAAAGCAGAATTGCACTCATTTAAATATAAAAAAAGTTAATACTAAAAGTGGCCTAGCCTGTACAAGTGTGTAAATTATATATCTACATTTATTATTTCTTTATATTACCCTAAAACTCAATAACTCATCCTTGCTGCTTTTAAAGGATATGTTATACTGTACTTAATGCTATTTTCCTGGTAGTACTTAATGCTATTTACCTGGTAGATGAATATTACTGGTATTTGTAGAATAAGCCACCAGTAAGTATGTTCGCCCCAGGCATAATATATTTGACTTTTTCCTCCGTTGTTTATATAACAAGTAATAATTCCAGAAGTAACATTTGTAACAAGTAAACTTATGGAACCCCAGAGAATTTCATGTCTCTCCAATTCAGGACTTAGCCATTTATCAGGTTGACATTTCCAAGTTTCTGGGTGATCACGTTGTCTTACGTAATAGTACCACTGAAATACAAATTAACTTTCATTTTTAAACTTATTTCACAAAAAGAAAAATTAAAGATGTCTTACATGTAAGAATCCTCCTATAATGAAATACATGCCATATCCAACAGTCATTGCGGAGATGAGATAATATGGCAAATCTTGTAGTTTGTAGGCAGCTAGTATAGAATCATTGTTTTTATATGGATACTTTTCATATGGTGAAGTATCTGTAGTATTGCTTTCACCTCTCAGGTGACGAGAAAAATGAACGAGTACAAATAACCATTCTCCTAATATGAAAAACAATAAGTTATTAAGGTAAATGAGAATCTCCAGTAGTATTACGTAATAACAGCATGGAATTTACTGTTTCATAATAAATTAATCAGAAATTTAGAGTATTGTGCTATTTTATATGCTAATATAAAATCGACTGTATCATAATCAAAAACACAATAAAATGTTCAAGCATTAAATTTATGATTAAAGGTTCAAAAATGTAGTGAGATAAAATATACATAACCAACTAATTCTAAAAATATTTCTTTTACACAGTACATTGACTTCAAGTGGATAAAATTTGTGAAAGGAGAAATGAACGACAATTTAATGTATCGGAATGAATATAGTGAATTTAATATATTTATCCATCATTCAATAATCATGTGTTTTTCTGCATGCTTATAAATTACAATATATTCGTAACCTTTTTTTTTTTTTGGTTTACAGAACGCCAAATATCTGTGTGCATTCATGAAATAAAAAATTACATCGTTTTAATAAGTGTCATTCAATAAAAGCTGGTATATTTGTTGAACTTACCACTTAGGGTTGCACCGAAAGTAAACACAGCAACACTAGCTAAGAAACTTCCCAAGAGCGTTGGTAACCTTTTCCATACAGCATTTATTTGTTTTTCATATTTTTCTGTCCAAGTAACTGCCAATGGATCGCGATTTTTTTTTGTTTCTCCTGTCATGATTATAATGCAACTGTGGTTTTGTGACCTCTATAGCAGTTTATATAAACTCATCGATAAATATGAATGAGATAAGCACAATATGTTTCAGTTCTCAAGTCCATTTTTCCAATTCGAACAGAATTATTATCTCTATCTTATCATTCCATTCACCTCTGTCATTAGGGGAGGGAGGGAACTAACTCTCTTCATTATGCTGCTGAAATTGTGTAAATCAGCACAGATGATTTCAATAACATTTCAGAATATTATAATTAGCTTTTGAACCAGGATGGGTTTATTTCACCCACATATCTTAATCAATATACACTCGCACAGGTCAGCAATGTAGAGTTAGGTTCTTGAATATTTTATCATGCTAAAGAAAAGTCACTTTCACCAACATAGGCGAAAGCTCGATTTTAAAGGTTTTTGTGATTCTTATATGAGTTCTATCGTTTTGAAACACTGCATAATAAATTTCCCAAGTCGCTGTAGAACAAATGTCAAATATAATTTATAAAATGTTATTAAACCGTTCAAAAATGACTCATTGTTCACATCACCACTATAGTAAAACTATCTGCGATGGAACAACAGCACTCATTAACAGTGCACCTGTACCAAGTACTTTGACCTATATAGTTTACTGACAGTGCACTAGCACTTCCACGTCACAAATAAATACTATGACCACTTTCATAACAGATAACAAAACTCAGTGCTGGTGTACCTTATATATTTCGGAAGTATACTTTTGTAACAATATTTTTAATAGTCGTCACGGATTTGTTTTGCGTATTAGGTAACATTTTCTAATAAGTAAGGTTTATCATTTTCTAGCTAATACGTTTCAAATCCACAATAAAAATACAGAATATTGTCAATATTTCAGCCAAAACCCTTAACTTTTATCAAGACATTAAATACATAAATCAGACATTAAATACATAAACATAAATGCATTTAATGTATTGATAAAAGCTAAGGGTCTTGGCTGAAATATTGACAATATTCTGTATTTTCATTGTGGATTTGAAACGTATTAGCTAGAAAATGATAAACACATATGAATCCATTTCTCTCAGAAGGAATAGTAAGGTATTTTATTGATACTTATTACAGTATTTACACTGGAGAAGGCCATGGGTCTGCTCAGCCCTATTGTGTAGAACAAGATCTTCATTTCAATTTTATTGCAGACCTCTGAATGGAAAACAGATTTTTTGAATATTACTTTTCATCGCCAGCAAATAATGGAGGTTTTAAACATTTTCTTGCAACTTGAAGCAATTTGGCTAGTTTAGTTTTGGGAGAGTAACATTAAAATACAATTCTTCGAAAAATTGACAAAGTTTACTGCAAATATTCAGGTCTTGCTTTCTGCTTTAAAAAATATCACAAAATAACTAAATTATTACGAAAATCAAGTAGAATTTTTTTGTTTTTCAAATTTCTGTTAAAATATGTTATATTTTATTATTTTGTCGCTCGGTCTTCGGTCTGTCAGGGCTTTTTCAGTCTTGCTTCTTGTACCCTACCCGTTAAAAAAATTCAAAATTGCTTTTGTTACCTTTCCGATATCATATTTACGTCACTTGTAAAATAAGTCAATAAGAAACAACTACAATTAAAAAAAAGGAATTTACGAAACAACGTAAAATATTATTTATATACATTGTGTCATGACCTGACCGAAATATCATTCCTATCATTTGTTTACACATGCGATTCTGTGAAATTCAGTAGCTAACTAAGTGCACGTATACCAAGAGGTTATTCACTGAACGTACATACCACACCAGAACATTGCCTTATTTACATCGATCGAGCGCATTGGAACGCCCAGCGCCGATTGAAGTAGGTCAAGTAACCCATTGGTCTCAGTGTACACTCATTTAAAGAAACTTTTATACCTTCTTTAGATAGAACTTTAGAGTTATTATTACTGTATCAATCTGATATGAATTATAACATAAAAACAGAAATTATGTATTACCGGTATTTAAAAATATCAACCCTCTCGCCGTCCGGCGTTTGCTTCATTTTAAATATTTCGGTCATCCCAAGCGTTCAGTACTAGTCAGAAGATATAAACCTATCGGACAAATTTTGTCCAAGAATAATTAATATAAAGGGAAAAGGCATAGTCGTTGGCTATTTTAGCAAAAATTTAGCAGCAAAAAGTTTTTTCTTTCAAAGTATATTATAATAAATATAAAATGTATAAAAATATTTGCAAAACACTATATAAATGAATGCAAGTTCTGTTACATACACAGTGTGCAATTTTACTTGGTCCTATGATTACAAACAATTTAAATTTGAGATTTCAGAGACGTATATGAAGTTAGAAAATATTATGGTATCATGGTTTTAGGATTATCATGGCTTAGTGCGATAATCTCCGATTGAAACCCAGAACACTGAAATTATTTCTATGCAAATTTATTGAATATAAAATATTCTCAATACATGTATAGATATTAATAAGTTACATAATGAAATGAGTAATTACAGTGACATATATTTCACTTCTATTTTGTTTTCCAGCGATTTGTAGAAAAGTCACCACAATGCCGAATCGTACTTTCATAGAGGGTGCCCCCCCACCCCCAAAAAAAAATTGAGCCTATTTACAAAATGTAATTTCTCAAAAACTGTGGAGCTACATTTTGAAAAATTAAAAACCAGTTTAAAGGTCTTGAAATTCTCTTTCAAGCATTATATATAGTTTTATAACAATTGTTGCCGGATTATGGCCGTACATAAAAAATCTACCCTAAACGAAAGTTGCCAAAAGAGGTAAATTGGCATATTTTCCTTTTCAGTGAAAACAGTAATAAAATAGAGAACAAAAATTAATTTTACATGAATGACTAAATTTGACACGGAAAAGGTTCGTCTCTACACCAAATTGAAGGGGTCTCTAAGTCAAACAGTGTTTGAACTATACCTGCTTGAAAATCGGACCAAGTTTTCCTGGTTAATCCTGTATAAGCATATTAATGGAGATTTGGTGAACGTAATAGCTATTTTGCAGTTGCTCATATATATTTTCTACAGATTTGATGCATGACCTTTTCAAGCAATACAACTGTGAATTAGGATTAATTCAGATTTTTTCTTACAGCCTCTCAGTATCCAGGAAAATGTATTGTTACATCTGCTTCAATAAATTGAGTTGATTTTTCAAATTACTGAATTTGTTTCATATTTCTCAATAATAACAACCCATTCCTGCTTGGCGTTCGAACATATTAGTAAAACGAACATTTACTGGCAATGCTACCAAATTTTGCTTCTCCACAGGATTGATACATTTTGAGACACATTTTATTATACATGTATTTCAACAATTTCAAAAGAAAAGCATTTTAAATCAGTGGATGGATGTATAAAGTAGAAGCATATACGCGTACAAAATTATCGACATGCTGATAAATTATTGTTATTACTATTTTCCGTCAGAGTATGACTACAGCAGTATCTCCAGTTTTAATATTGATTATACTACAAGCTTATACTTATCATACACGGTAAATGTTCGTAATGTCATTTAACGATTATAAAATTTCACGTTAATTCTTGTATTATTCATTTTAAAACAATAATTTGTATAATTTTACTCAACTCCACATTATTTTTTTAAATGTATTACTATTATACTGGTATCTTAGTTGAACAGTATGACGCATCAGAATTGATTACACCTGGACGAATCAAGTGGTGCTGTTATATAAAATATCATCAAGATTACATTAGTTGACATGTCCTGGAAAATTACAATGTATAGTACAATCCTTAAATGTCATTACATTTTTTAACAGACAAAATATTTCAAAGATAAAAACTCATAAACAGCTATGAGAATAAGATTTTGAGTTGTAGCTTTATTTTACAAACATAGCATATGAAACGTGCATTACCATTTCCAAGAACCTCTATAGAGATAAAAATGTAAATTGTTTTTCATTTTTTATGAAGTGTTATAGTTTTGATTCGAATTATTCTTAACTTTTAACTATACCATACCATGTCTACTTTTGTCTTACAAACAATTTACAGTTAACTTCTGAGAGCATCATGATATTCTATTATCGTATAAACTGGATGCAACTTTATTATATTGTATTTTAATGTTGTCTATCTCTTCTCTTTTCACTAATGAAGATGTATAATTATACTAACCTCCTATAGTTGCAATACGTAATTTTTTTTACGTGTTGCAAAATACTTTTATTTTGCATTATGTTTTTTTATTTTAATTTAGTATATTTTGAGTACAAAAACTACCTGAAAATTATGTAAAATGCTGCAGTAAAGCACTTCAATAATTTTTAAACTGCAATAATATCTTCACAAGCTATCTGAACAGTAATTATTGTGATTTTAATTTTCTAAAAATGTCAGCTGCTTAGGATGCTATAATGTTATTAATATTTTTATCTCGCTTCCAGAATATTTGTCATATTGTTGATCAACAATACCACTACTTATTCTATATCATTACCATTAAATTACAATAAGGAATCATATTATGCATATATATTAAAATAACTATATTATTTCCTAAAAAAAGTGTATTATTTGGTTTATTATGCACGTATTCTTATTTTTTTTTTATCAGAACGTCAGAAGACTGAAGTGCTGATTGAAATTAACCGCATCATCGTTGCCATTGTCTACCAACTGCGAAACACTTGAGTTTTTTTCTTATCGAAACGAAATATTTAATTTCAAAGTTGAATGTGCAACAGTAACGTAGAAAGGCATGTCGCTGCTAAAATTAATATAATTATTATTAAATAATAAGCACAATTACAAGAATCAAGTAGCATGCCATTGAAATAATGTAATAATGTTGGTGATTATAATGGATATAAGTTTTGTAACACTTTCATTTTATCTTATACAGTATATTTATGTGAAATGTAGGCTATAGTTAATTGCTAATTTTGCCTGTTAACTTGCACTCATTTTCTGAGGACCACTTTTTACGACCTACGATTTTTTAGGATAGAAAAATATGTTTTTACGTCAAGAAAAGCAAATTATACGATAAAAAAACTTAATTTAGGTGTAGTTATCCCGTTAATTGAATATCTATTGCTGAAAATTAATATTTATAAGTTGTCTAATGTACAAATTTTCCGAATTAAAAAATTATATTACTTATAATTATGTTAGTATCAATAAAATAATATTTAATAGTCTGTTATGAAGTATTCGTGTAGACCATCGCAGTTAGTGCTGGTATGAAAATTGGACTGCGAACTGGAATAAATAATTTTTAAGCATTCTCTAAAAGTAGTGTTATGAAACGATATTTTTTAAGGAATAGCAGTCACAGGTGGAAGCTATATTCTTGAGATGATATTTTGAATTATATACAAGCTACTTTTTTACAATTGATAATACATTTTCGCCGTATTCCTTTCCTAAGTAAGTATTTTATTATTCCACGGCCATTGGCATTACAATAAGTATACAACATAAATATTCCCGAAATAAACAATATTTACAAGATATTAATTTTGAAAAAAAAAGAAGACTGTAACAACGTATAAATATGCATAGAAATGATATATTGAAATAGTAATTACTATTTAGGAATGGTGAGGTGAATTTTTATTTATTTATTTATTACTTATACCTTTCCTTTTTCACTCACTAAATATACTAAATTATTCGGTATTAAAAATCTAAAAACATGGGAGGAAAAATATTTTGAATGCGAACATTTTAACAGGGTTTCTACCGAGCCTTGTAGAGACGAACCTTTTCGATCAAACTTTAATCAGACAAAACCCAGCCTTTACAAATAATCGATAATCGAGCCACGAAACCGAGCTTATCCTTATAGGAGCAGGAAACATGACGAGCCTTTCACTAGTTTCACAAGGAGGCACGATTTCAGTTTTCAGATGAGCCCGTAACTAACCTAAAATCGTACCATGACGAGTTCGAGCTTCCACTGAGATGTCAGAAGAGACTCAGCCTGGCAAAGGCTCTCGTATAGGAAACCCTCATTTTTAAAATTATTTTTTAGGCGAATGTTCTTGAAAATGAATATATATATATATAATAGACGCTAAAAAGTTGTGTAGTGAGCTTGATCTACACAGATTTGAAATTGAAGAGAGTTGTGAAAGGAGTTAGTGAGGTTATAGTTGACCTTCACAGGTAATTATGTTTACTTGCTATGGAACTGCTATGTAGTTAAACATATACTTCAAAATCATTATCAGCTCCCAATAACCCAATCAGCAGAAATTAATATATCAATTAAGTCATGAATGGGAAATTGGTAGAAAAATGATAAAAAATTACTAAACATGCTTATATTATAATACTGTATATCACATTTTATTGTCATTGTCTCATAATCATGTGGTAGAATCTGATGACCTGGCTCAGATTTAGTATATTTTAGGGCGAATATAGGGTTCACTGTCCGCAACATTGTATAGGCGAATTTTTCTTTTTGTAACGAAAATATTGCTAATATGAAAGAGTTTTGTTTATTTCAATAGAAAATCAATATTTTTTAAGAGCTTGTGACGTCTACATAAAATTTCTCTCCTTTTTGTATGTAAGGGGTCCCAAATCTGGGGACTCGCGAACTCGGACCTCTCTGCTCTCTTCCCTTCTCGCCAATCGAGATCTGCTAATGACCACCATGAATTATTGTACTGTTGAATATATAGTACATACACCATACATCTACGTGATGGATGGTAAATAAATTCGTTTGGTAATAATTGATACTAAAAAATAACATTCTAAAAAGTATAATTGCGAATTTAGACTATGTTTTTTTTTTTTAAAAAACGCGATTTTTTTCTAATTTATAGCAATTTACACTAACTTTCTTCACACAATTTTGACTGAAATAAATTCTATGTCATTTCTCATAAATGTGTGTAAAAATCATTAAGAATCATTGTATAGTGTTTCCAATATCTTACGAACCTAAACTGGTTATGTCTTCAAACTGTTTTGACAGGTAAACCCATTGTTGACCACTTGTTTGGGTGGTTCAAATTGGGTATTTTCTATACAATTCGCAAGTTGGTCAAAGAAAACAAATAAATCAACAGGGATTATCAATTGTTAGAATGTCAGAAACACCCTTGTTGGGTTAAATGGTTTAGGTCCGTAAGATTTTGGATAAAGTATATATGAACTAGCTACGTAAATGGTTTTACAAAATGACAATAATGTTAAAGACCTGATAAGATTATATATATATTATTATGCAATAATATTACTGTTTGAATTTCAGATGATTATTTTATTTAACAGAATATGTAGCTTGAATGAAAACAGATAATTATGTAATTCACTATTAGATTTGTGTTTCTATATTATAGTACATAGACATTGAAAATTGGCATCTAAACATTCATGAAATTTACTTATACAGCCGTGTTTATTGTAATATATACAATACATTGTTTTACACTGCGATGTTCTCTACTCTATTTTCTCTCCATTGACTCTGGTAACAATGAATCAGCAATGATGCATTCATTTGCAGCTTAAATTCAAATAAATCTGCAAATCCTTGATCTTTAAAAAAAAACTAAAAAAATAAGTAAATATTTGCAGAAGAATTTAATTCTGAATTATTTGAGAAAACTGGAAAAGTGATATTCAATTTATATCATTTATCTTACTATGTTATTAATGAAAACCAATATTAGGTGGTCATTTCAGCTTATATGTATTAGCAAGTGTAAGAGGAAAGACAATTTCGTATAAGTTACATTGCAATAGAGTATTGCGAAAAGTATGTTTCTTGTTTATAACCGTGTTAGCATATTTTAATTTTGGAGTTGCTTTCTAATAAAGTGAAAATTCAGTGAGGGTGACATTACATCTTGTAAATTTATTACTATATATTAATTTGACTGAAAACTCATTATTGTTATAAATGTTATGAATGGGT
>JAQIWE010001437.1:0-15879 GCA_034698565.1 Campodea plusiochaeta
TCACCCTGGAAATGAAATTAGACATAATTACATTTCCAGGGTGATACTGATGAATGTATCACCCTGGAAATGAAATTAGACATAATTACATAGAAAAAGATGTTTTTTGTCAACAAATTTGAGTTGGAAATATTAGGCGTGTTCAATTATTCATGCAAGACTAATTTTTATCAATGCAGACTGTTCCCTAGATGATATCAATGAAATGGTAAAAATATGTAACAAGTCTTAAAAATGTATTTTTAAAAAAATTTATTCAGATAATTTTGTAAAAGCATACATATATTGCTGTGTGAGCAGGCCAATTTAATTTTGAGTTGAGTATTGGCAATTATTTCAAGTTCGAGTTGAGTTCAAGTAATCGATACTTTACGTAATAAAAACTAAAGTTCACAATAAACTGACCTAATTATAAAAACAGCTTTCAATCAATATGCCCTAAAAGTCTATAGGATTTTTTTTCATAAGCTTATTAAGGTAACAGGTAAGTTCATTGATGAATTTAGAGAACAAGTCCACAATAGTTTGGACTGCAACCCCATCCTAGATTGTTGGAATCCTCAACTTCAGCATCAGTGTAAATTGCCTGTAGACATATACCATTAGTTTATTAAAATATATTAAAATTCCATACCCATAAATCTCACAACAGTTCTCACAAAATAATCTTTAATATCAAAAGTAATGCATCACTGCATTATAAAAAATACTTATTGCGAAAACGAACTATTTTAAAAAGATTCTAAAATGTTCCGAAAACGAACTTTACATTTTCGGCTATAATTCCATTGACGATACACAGATTTCCAAAATTCAAATGCTATTGTATAGATCGGAACGAGACCTTTAATCGAGTAACTGCCAAACTCAAAACTCGACTCGAAAATTCTTGCACAGCACTACCTACATATATCAGAATGCCATATATTATAGAGTACTGTTAGATAGCAAAAGAATAAATACATTGATTGACATTATACTACAACAAAATCTACTCCGATAAAATTTTTGTCTTTGGGAACTACAAATTTACAAAAATTTGCAAATTTGATGTATTCTGGTTACTTTCTGTTAGTCAGAATAGAATAGAATAATACTTTATTTCTTATGAAAAAGGTGATATTTGAGCCTATTAGCCCCATTCAGAACATAAATTTTGATAATAATCATATTTACAAGAGGACTAGGTCTAAGTAGACATCCCTAATTGATAATAACAAACCTGAGATTTTCTTCTTTTAGTAATGATGGAAATATTAATTCAACTGCTCGATGTACAGAACACCATAATAAACGCCTTCCAGTCATTAACAGAATGAATAATAATAAATGTGGGTCCATCAAATAGAAGTTCTGGAAAGAAAAAAAAGATTATGTTATTTAATACAATTACATTTAGGCTAACTCAAGGTTTGCAAATAATAAATCATCAAGTGTTTCATCTTACAAGCTGATTAACATTTAGGCAAACTTAGAAATCCTCTGATAAATAAAGGTGGAGGTCTAATTGTTAATGTTTCTTACAAACAATCTTATACATCTTATAACCTACATTTTTTTTATAAAATTTTAAATATAGCACAGCATTATCTTATAATGTGAAACTGATTGTAAAACACTTCTTAATCACTTTTTATTCTTTTTTATAAAATTAACTGTTAAAGACTCTTTGATAATGACTACGGTACAATCACTTATTGACGCTAACTTTAAAACAGCTCTTTTCTAGATAGGCTTACAGAAATTGCAGTCAACTAGAATACTACAGTACATTTCAAGTTATAGAGCATTTCATCAGAATTGGTATGTAAAATAGCAGGAATTTAAAATATGTCTGCTTAAAATTATTCTAAGAATATTTGCTTGCTTGCTAACAACTACATTAATAAAAATTAAAATATAGAAATATTATACACAATAATTTATAATAAATTTAGAATTTTCAGGCAAAGGTGCCCATTCAATATTAAGTAATTAACTCATTTTTAAAACAAGAACTGCATTTTTTTAGCACTTCCTTTACAGGAAACTGTCCAAAATAAATGACAATTTAATTTGTAAATACGACTATATATTTTCATTATCAGGTAGGTCTAGTTTATCTTAAAAAAAAATTTGTAAAAAAGAAGAAAAAAATTGTGAGAAGAAAATAATGATCATCAGTTGTTAACTCATTAACATCAATACACATGGATTTAAAACTATCAACAGTTCAACTTGATTTAAAATACAGTAAGAAGTTGTATAACTCTAGAATACCAATAGTCGAAATCAATCTTACCACTGCATAAAGTGTGTACGAATGTGGTAACCACCAAACAGTTCTATATAGATGTAAACACTGTATAAGTAATGCCATACAACTGTATATCATAACAGTAACTTCAAATACAAAATCACCTTCTCTTGGAATATCTGGTATTGGTACATGACGAACTGGGGGGATTGGAGCTCTGCCTGTATCACATTCACTAAAACAGAAAAAAAAAGATTTGTTATAAAATTTTTGAATTTACTTTTATGTAATTTTAAGAGTGTTGATAGAGAAAATTTTAATATTAATCATAAAAATTGTGATCACAATATATACGGTATTGTAAATATTTTTTGAATTTTTGAATTTATAAATTCATCATCATAAAAAACAGTGAACTAAAAAATATTTGATTTAATTGCAAAAGTTATGTACTCATTATTTTAATTTACTTGTAGTTATCTAAATCTACCACTTAGGCTATAAGATATTCTATGGATTAAATACTGGAAGTACTCTCAGTAATACAGTAATATAACCTATAGAATTTCTAATATTTCAAGATACCAATAAGTTCAAGTAAAAGGCTCAAATTTTTTAAACTTGAAATCCTTCATTTCTGCTGAAAAAAAATAGTCTTAGGTTCTAATTACTTTCTACAAACTTTACATGAGTGAATTAGATATAGTTAGTGAATATATAGCATTATCATTGATAACATATTCCTCAACAAGGAGTCACTAAAAAAACTGCTAAAATTCCATTGTATACTGTTTTTTCAACAAAATTGCCCTCCAGCTGAACAAATTTAGTGAAGAAATGATCTATCACCTTTAAAAGTGTATTTAAAAAGCAAATGAACATAGCAACTCATTTTCTGGACTCTGACAGTAATCATACATGATAGACCATAATAGTCTGACATAGTCTTCCCCGTAATACATAAGTAACCTTATATGAGATAAGTTGATGCAGATCACAAAAACAAACAGTCGTTACAAAAGGCAATGTTCATCTTTGTTTTATGCTGAGAAGACAGGCAAAAGGAATGTTATGGTAATAATTCTGTTACCTATGGTAAGATAATAATGGTAATGAAAATAGTAGAACCCCGGTTGGGAAAAAGACAAATTATACCTTAACCACTTTAGAGATTTCCATTTTAATTGAGACCTAGTTACCTATCAGACGAAAGATTGACCTATCAGAGAATGGAGAATGACCTATCTGAGACAGGATATTAACCTACTAGACACAATAAATTAACTTAACCTGACAGCCTAATTTGAAATAATAATGTAAGGAAATTGGGGAGGATGAAAATAGTATAGTAGGCCTAGTATGAATAAGAGGTCGCTTCTGTCCCCATTTCTGTGTAAACATTTGCAATTTTAAAGAGGGAAGTACCTTTTATCGCTAAAGTGCATGTTAGAAACTTGACTTATAGGCCTATCTCAGTTGTTCCCAAGACAAGTTCTGCATATATTTTACTTGTCCTCTAGAGAAATTACTTGTCCTAGCTGTGGAAATTTTTGTTGATTTATAAAAGTATTGGGTCTTATGATTATCCCTTTCAACCCGATACATTTTTAAATTGTAAGATTTACATTACATGTGAAAGCTTGCTATCATAGAGAAATTGAAATATTGCTAGGAAAACACTATTTTGTATTTTTTTCTAATGTTGGAAACTGCTTGCAGATCAAAAGGAATATTCATTTTTGTCAAAGTATCTAATAGTGTTTTTCGTCCTTTCGTATAAATTGGACATTCCATATGAATGTGAGAAACAGATAATTTTTGTGAACATGTAGTACATCCAAGAGCACGTGCTGAAGTGTAAGGTGGATTGAGTGAATGATGATCTGTGACTAATCGCAAGAAAAGACGCTCAAGAAATCTACCATAACATTGGGGAATTTAATACTGAACGCTTTTGTACAAAGAAAAGAAATGTTTGCCTTTGGTACTTGATATTTCATCAAAATCATGTAGCCAATTTTATAAAACTAGTTTATAAATTTCCTTACCGCTATTGGAGTGCCAATTAAAAAACAAACTTTTTACGCTAAATTGTAGTTTTTTAATAGTATATCTGCTACCTCATTTCCATGTATTTCCATGTGTGAAGGAATCCAAAGAAAATCAATACTTTTACCAGAACGGATCAGCTCTCTCACCAACCACTTACATTCAAATAATAGAATAGAAATAATTGAGTGTTGATATCTCAACATCTTTTGAAGTTGTAAAAGGGAAGTTTTGACAAATAAGATACAAAATAAGAACAATTTTTTTTCCCACGGCCCCCTAATTATAATAGGCAAGGGTAACATACCGGACAAGGTAAATAAAGTCGTTAATTGCGAAAAAAAGTTTCTCGTGGGAAATGAAATTTCTAGAATAATGAACGCAGTCAACATCGTAATCGATAGTATCGTCCATAATGGCGATGCAGAAGATGTGAAATATTACGTATCCTTGCTTGTGAAATGCTGGCGGCGGCTGTCAAGTTCGCTTTGCTCAAACGCCTCCTAATTATAATCACCACGCAAGGGTAACATAAAGGACAAAGTGACATATCGAGCAAAGAACCCTCATACTTCCAGAGAAAAAGGCACTGCTGAGACAGTAAAGTACACCCCAAAAATGGAGGTTGACCTAGGCCTAGTCGAGAATGGAGATTGACCTATTCCGGAAATAGAGATTGACATGAATTCTCCTCCTGTTATGGTTATAAAATAACAACTTATTCATAAGGAAGAAAAACATGGCTGAATGCAGCATTTCCATTGTAAAATGGTTTCTTTAAAAGTTGATATCTCCTTACCTAATTAATTTATAAACTTTTTACAAATGGAAATGTTATACCTAGATGTTACTCTTTCCATTTCCAATGGCATTTTACATGTAAAAAAACGTTTCTCTGGTGTCTCTAATCCGTAGTTCACCCCATTATTATAATGTAGAAATGTGTAATACAAGGTATGCAATATACAAAGTGCTCCTAACATTGCGATATTTACCCTTCCAATTTCCGAAGCTCAGCCTAAAAAAGCATAAGTATTTTACAATTTTAATGTTATATCATTTGAATTTGCCATCCATGAAATTTCTAGATCTCTGGAAGTAGGATACTACCAAGAAACCCAAGAAAAAAATCAGTCTCAAACAAGACAACCTTAGACAGGAAGAAGTTTGTGACATGATAAATTGAGTTACCTTGTTTTGTGAACATCATCTGGAATCCTAGGTATTGGTTTGACAGATCGTCGTCCACCTCCTATTGCACCTGGCCTTCTCATGTTTTTTGGCACAGTTAAATTTTAAGTTCAGTGGACTTCAACATAAACAATACATAAAAAGTTCACCAATGCAGTGCTGGCACCTCTGGAAAATTCACGCACTAAAAAATGTACTGCGTTGCAAGTAAAAATACTAAACATATTAAGAATGTAATAACTATTTAAAGAGGGTAATTTAAATGCTTCTAGAACGCAGCAGATGTTTGATAATTAAACAGTAAATTTGATTTCAAATAACTTTTTAATCACTTTTTAATTGTTCGGAATAAACTCTTTCTTTCTATTTATTGGTATTACATGTTTCAAAAGTATTTTAACGATGTTCACATTGAATATTGCCGATTAAATTGTGATAGCGATGTAGCAAAACAAATTATTGACTAATACAATATAGAAATAACTACATTTCCTGAAACAGGGAAAAAAGAAAGCCGTTTCACTTTTTTCAAATTTTGGCAAGCTCTGTGGCGTTTCGAGCTTGGAGGAATAAATAATGTAAACCCGCTCTGATCGCAGTGATAATTATATCTATATTTCATAGACTACCATGAAACCCGAGGTAACCTTATCAATTTTTTAACTTACATGTTAAAAAAGAATTAAAAAACTATATTTCAAACTCAGACACAGTAATATTTCTCCACAGAGTTTTTAAAATGGAAGTCTTTTTTTTTCATAAATTTCCACAAAATTAATCTACCAATTTTTCTACTTCGGAACCAGCATATGGATTCACTAGAACATAATTATATAGATTTTACAGATTTTCGACAAAAATTACCTATCGTATTTTAAGACCTATCCACTCTTGACATTTCAAATATCGCTATCGCAGCCCGTCGCAACGTCATATATACTTTTATAAAGAAAAAGGCCGCGAAGGCGCATTAAAAAAAGCACTCAATTTATTATTTGAAAATAGTTTTTGCACATAAGTAAATTATTCAGTGTCGGACTGGCCAGGTCCGCGATTGCGGACGGGGCCCCTTCGAATTAAGAAAGTGCGGCCCCTAGAAAAAAGAGAAATAAAGAAACATTATAAAAAACGTGGTCAAAATTTTACAAAATATCAGTAAAAATGGACTACAATGTGATGTTTTCAATTGAAATTTTACAAAATTTTCTTCGCTCGCGCGAAAACGGTAACACTTCACAAGCGGTTTCGGTCTCCAACTATTTCTGTTTCGTACTTCCACGAAAATTTTGCCCTGAAGAATTCCTAGCTGTGACTTTGAATATTGGCAATTTTCTAAATTCTAATTATCTTTATGAAATAAAAAACAACATTTTTTCATTTAAAAATGTCACATTCTTTTGAAATACATCAACTCTTATTATAGTGAAGAAGAAGAAAAAACATCACTTCAGCTCAGCACTTCATTTTTCATAAAATTTCGTAAAAATACTAAGTTTTGTGTTCGTCCCAAAATTAATTAGTTTAATGATGGTGTCTCAAAATTTTTAACATATTTTATTACTCAATGAGATGAGTCAGGTGTACATTTAAAATACATAAGAGTGCAGATAACATAATAAAAACTTTACAAAAATATATTAAAAAATTGTGGTCAAATTTCACGAAATGTCAGTATAAATGGTTAAAAATAGTGCTTTTTAACTTTAATTTTCAATTTATTTCCCAGCATCGCAGACGGTCTGTGACTCAATTTTAACGAATCCGCGTCTGATGCTGGGGCCCCTGATTATGAATAGCGGATGGGACCTTTTTAAACCAGTCCGACATTGAAATTATTTCATATAGCATTTATATCTGAACAGAAAAGTCTCAATTTTTCGTGTAAAATATTGAGGGGATTTTTCATTGATAAAACTTTATATAACTTCGGGACGTATATACAGTATATAGACGCCGTAAAAATGTCGAGAACTATAACGAATAATAAAAATTGTTTGAAAATCGGAATATGAAGAAAAAAAATTCATGTGTGATAATTTCGTAAATGATAAAACAAATTAAATGTTAATAAATATTGTAAGTTTGTAAAAAAACGCATGATCAAAAGGAGTATTTTTGCGATTTTTTGTGTATTCCTTTCCAAATATATTGAAATTTATATTTTTGAAGTAATGAAGAATTAAGCAGTTCACCACGTTCCTGAATCTGAATCCCCATAGGTGAGTACCCTAGTAATGTCCGTATCAGACACCCTATATAGTAAGCTTAGTGTAAGTTTCTTGATTATGTAAAAACTCAATATAGAATAAAATATTAATATTACTTTATTAATTTTCTTATGCATAAACAAAATAATAACATCATCCTCATCATAACTCCTCTCTAAAATTTCTTCATGATATATGTAAAAATGTTTCAATCGGTTTCAGTAATTTCAATATTATTATAAAAAATTACATTAGATTAAATTTAATTGATAGTGTGTCTGGTCTTGTGTAATAAATGTGATACCGGTATGTGAATAAATCAACGTAACACTATATTTTTTCTATGTGATTTTGTTATAGTCGTATAGTTATTATTATAACATTACAATAAGTTTTTTTTTATTATTCTTGAATCATATGTATAAATGTAAAAATCGTACATCTAGTGTTGATTTTGTTCTGCACAGTATCCCTCAAGTGAAGAACTGATGTAAAATTTTCAAAAAGGGAGAGTGGATTAAAATTCAGTATTATATTATTATTATTTTATTGTTATTTTTTTATTTAAAAAACTATCATTTTCTTATTAAAAAATACCGTTTTTTAGTTATATGAAAAAGTTAGTAGAAATTATTTTTTTCTCTTAGATTTGATATTCAGAAAATATAATTACAGTCCCCTCCTTTGTACCATATACAGTATATACGATATCATCATCTCGCTTCGAATAAATATATTTGAGAAATAATTATTTTGTTACAAATAAGTAAAACATTAGGCGGTGACAACATCAGAAAATAATTACTTATTGATGTAACTTTTTGGTAAATTGTTAGAAGTCAAAATTTTAATATTGGATTATTTATCCCCTTTTCTTCCTTTATTACTTTTTCCTCTTTTTATCATTTTCTTATATTACACTTCTCTTTGGATTTGATCATTTAAAGGGACAATTGAACAAGTTGCAGCAGGTCAACCGTTCGGCTCCGCTTGCCCTCCCCCCCCCCTCTCCATGTTGGTCTCAAGTTCACCAATGATACTGCATGCCAAAATCAAATGTCTGTTTCGACAGGAGTGAAACAAATAATAATTATTTTCCATACAGTGTGTTTATATTGTCTGATAATATTGATAAAATTGAAGGATCTTCGCTGAGATACTGACAAAAATTATTATCATTTTTTTTATTTGACTTCTTTTATGGATTTATCATTCGTAATATGTTTATCAAATAATTTGATTTAAAAAGATAGTTGCAGCTAAATTGAGTTCTCTTACTCTTCTTGGTATTTTATTATTTTTCTGACAGAATTATTGTATCATGAGAATATTTAATTTTGTTATTTTATAAGTTATTTTTATTCCATCTGTAATTATTATGAATGATCTTTTAATTATTTCTGTTAATTTCACACTAAGGCTGATAATCTTGATATTGAAAGTTGGAGTGAAACATTTTCATTTTACCAATTTAAATATCCAATTTATTGAATCAAGTTAAATTACATGTAAATTATAATTTTACAATTTTAATTTTAATTTTTCGTCTTCTTTTTTCTTTCCTTGGTCCATCTTCTCTCCTGGATAAACCTGGGAAAGAAGAAAAATTGAAATTAGAAACATCATTCAGGAAAATAACTTTTATTTTAAAATCACTACATATTTTACCCAGTTTGCTTTTATATCCATTGCTAAATGGTTTTTAATAAGTAAATAATATTTATCTTTATAGGATTAAAATAATATAGAGTAACATATAATAAAGTAAAAAAATATATTTTGTTTCCTTTATTTTTATAGTTTTCCAGTGTTGTTAAATATATTGTTTATTACTTCATACATATTTTAAATTATATTTCTTCTGAGAGAGACGCATTCATCCATGTTTCAAATAGTGTGTTTTACGTTACAAATCTGAATAAAAACAGCAATTGTAACAATTTTTTAGTCTTGATAAAAGCAAAGGTTCTTTGCAGAAATATTGACAGAAATTGCTGTTTTTATTGGGATTAAACGTAAAACACACTATTTGAAGCATTAGTTACTATTTGACTTACTGTTTGACTTTGATTGTTTCTGATAGCTTGCTTGGTGTTGGTGCTTCTGTTTTAATACTAATACTGTTATTTAATTTAAGAGGTGTAGTAATTGGTGATGATGTCATACTATCATCATCAGTTGCTTCATCGTCCTGGAAACAAAATGAAATAAATTTTAGTTAAAAACATTTCAAGAAACAATATAAAGCTAAAATACTTTATAAATCAATTAATGCTGTACGGTAGTTTACTTCACATGATTCCACTTTTGATTTTGAAAGAGACAATTTTGTGCTAAAATTTCACAGATTCCAGTAACACATTTACAAGTTAATTAAATAATGGTAAATTTACAATGAAGTTCATAATATAAAAATTAGAAGATGTCAATTATTATTGTATGTTGAGATTGATAAAATTCTTAAAAGGTATTACTGAATATTATATGTCTTAAAATGTGAAAATGCTGTACAAATAACTTTGTTTATAGCCTAAATACAGAGAACTCAATAAAAACTGAACTGAATATAAAAATTGAGATAGTTAAAAAATATTTTCATAAAATAATATTGAAAGTGTCCACTTTACTCCAGAGTATAAATGTATAATTCATGTGAAACAGACAATAGACCTATTTCAGTACGGTATGCATTTTAACCTTATTAGGTCACAGTTGCTGTAATGTACAGGTATAAACTTCTGGTATTCTGTGAGACAAAAAAAAATTATCCATACTGTTCCGTACTATATCCCAAAATTCATTGAAATATGTTTTCTAAAGTAAGAAATAAGATGCAACTTTAAGAAAGTTAGCAATGCACACAATAATATGAAAAGTTTTTCAAGTTTGTTAGTTTTCAATTTTAGATTTTTAAATAAACATGAATTTTAAGATGCAAGATAATATTTTAGACCTTCTGAAAACTCTTTGATAAATTACAACATTGCATTTTTAAATAATAATAATTATGAGTAACATGTAAAAAATTTATACAGTAAAAAAAAAAACTTTCCGCAGATTTGACACTCTTAATATAAACCTGTTAAAGTCTAATGTAACATGATACCATTGAGAATAGTTCTGTTGATTCTGGAGTAAATTCCCGCATGGTAGAACAAATTAATTCGCTGACTGCATCACAAGTCGATGTCACAAGAGGATACCATCTTCAGAGCAAATCCTCTTGTGATGTCGAAACTACAGTCAGCGAAGAAATTGATTCAACCATGCAGGAAATTACCTAGAATCAACCCAAGTTTCATAGGATACCATTGTATTTATCGAAGAAAATAATTAAAAAAAACAAATAGAAAATAGAAAATGCTAAAGTGTTTCTTACTAGTGTTAGATCGACCTCCTCAATTTGTTCAGTCTTCTTATGTCTCTCTGATATTTTGACTTTACTTCTTCCTACAGCAGTTATAGATGTTACACCACCCAATACAGGAAGGGTACGACCTACTACTCCATTAGAACCTGAGCAGAGGAAGAAGAGTTCAAGACAATGTTGTTAATGGGGTATAAATTTGTTTCTCTTCTTCAGTCACCTGAGTGACACGGTAGCTCCATATTAATTATGTTTATAAAGAATTTCAACAATTCTTTAGGCATGCTTCTTCATAGGGATAACAATACAGTAATATTTTGTTGCTACCAGTTTACGCTACACATACCTTTTACCAGGAAGCGATTACAACAAGAAGAAAAATCGTTTTCAAGATTTTGAATTTTTAGAAAATAATGTGTGATGTACTTAGGGCTCCAATCTCGGGATACCGGTATCCCAAAAATACCAGTATTTAGGTAAAAATAGTGATACCGATATTAGGACAATCAAAAAAGTATTAAATATATGTCACGTTTTTCACTCATTTTAGTAACTTATTATTCAATTTGCTCTTAAAAATAACGAAAATCTCACGATTTTGAAAATTAAAACGTTCATATTTTTTATTGCATAGTGGTCATGCTCTATCGGGGAAAAGTGAACAGACCGACACTTCAAATTTTGTAAAGGTTTGATAGAAAGTCTATTTTCTGGAGTTTTCTTTCAAAAAAACGAATTTAATTCTCTAAAAACAGTATTACAGTATTGAATACAAGACAAATGAAAGTCTCACAAATCTACATGAGAAACTAAATAAATCTATAAACTATTATTATTACCTGCTCCATCTTTGAAATCACACTTCCTCTCTCCGTCTCCGAATGTAATAGTTATAGAAGATGATTTCTGTAAGTCTTCAATCTTCTTCTGAGTAATTTCACTAACTGGTGGTAATGTCTGTTGATATTCTTCAACTAAACCAGGAAAACAAATCACAGCTACAAGCCAGTGGACCTGACTGAAAGAGATAGTTGGAGAGAGATTAGGTCAAGATATGATTTTTTGAATTTTATGCATAGACACATAGACTGTAAAAACAATGAAGAAAACCCATCTGTGTTTTACAGAATATTGAAGTTTTTGCACTGTAATTTCAGTAGGTTTAATTAAAAAATAATGACATGAAGCCTACACTGCCACTTTGAAATTATTGTGTAACTTTAACACTCGAAACTAATAAAGAAGTGCAATTTTTAGCTAGTTGAAACAATTATACTGTTTGTTACGGGATTCTGCTTACAGTAGGCTACATAGGACAGAATTTTGAAGCTAACTTAGGCTTTGAATTACCCTAGATGTTCATTGGTAAAGCCAGTACAGAACTAGAAGTATTTAAAATATAATGTCATCAATTAATTTTTAAAAGTTCTGTTATAACGTAGCCTACAATGTGGGATTATCATATGGTTCATGTATTTATATTTCTAATACAGAAAAAAATTCACACTTTTGGACAGTAGAGGTATACTTTACTATCATCCTGGGTCAATAAAACTGAACCTAATATAAAACAAACCTAACCTATTTCAGAATGAAGATTGACCAATCCGATCAACATGGGATGATACTAAAGTAAACCCTACAGTAGTTTTTGTTTTATCTTTGTAATAATAGAAATTAAAGACAAAAATTGGAATACTGAAGTAGACAGCATTTACCAGACCCATAGTTCTGAATTTTGATAAAATTTTCAAACTGTCAGATAACAAGACATTATAGGCCTATGTTAACTCGTTAACAATTTCATTCATTTCACCTTACCTATCGTTAATTGGCACAATAATAAAATCTTTCTCGAAGATATCAATTTTCTTTGTCCACCTTCTCACTCGATGATGTTTCTTTTGAGCTTGGGACAAATTTGGATCATCTTCGGCTGGATCACTGTACCGTGCAATACTCGATGGCTCCTGAGATATCCGATCGTAAAAATAAGTTGTGAAAATATAAGTTCTTTCCTGGTCTTCAGTGCATAGATTTGTGTGGAAAATGTACTGTAGATAAAAGTCAATTATGATATCGTTTATGTAAACATCTGGTGCTAATCTTGTGTAATCGGTCACACGGACTATCACTTTGCCTGCTACGTTGTCAGGTGGGTATACTACTATCCTGTAAGAATTGAATGAGAAAATATGTTTTAATGAGAAATTTTGTGACGGTTACAATGCATTTCAAAATAACAACAAGATCTAAAATAATTTCAGGCATTTTTAATCTAAACCTGCTCTCCTAATTTGTAAATAGGCAAAATAATCTTACTTACCATTTGAAAACTCAATCAACTTAATTTGAAATTATAGAAATTATATAAATTATAGTCTATAAAAAGTTGTAAATATGTAGCCATATCTTTTAAAGAATTACTTGCAGATAATGAATTTCCAGCTTCCTGTGATTTTCTTGTACCTTATATTATTAAACAATTTTTGCAAAAAGTTTGACATTTTTTGGCCCAAAGGATCAAGAGATATGTCTGTTTATATAGTCGATAGATTTTCCACACTGAGGTAGCACAAATCGACATGCTTAATTTTGCTGCCTTACGAAAATATGCAAATTATTCGCTGAAAAACACATATCTATTAAGCAGTAGATCAACTGACTTAAAAATAATGCAAATTAATCATTTTATTCATATATGAGCAGTTGTCTTGTTTTAGGCTCCGCTACCTTACAGCTTATTTTCTTGCATTTTCTAAGGTGAATATCTCTACAAGCAGTGATTTTTGGGAGGTAAGAAAAACAATATGAGGCATAATTTTGATATGAATTATGACCCTTCTAAAATTTAATTCTCTCAATATCTCAGTATTATGTTTTTTTGTTCATTCTATGAACTCTTAAGAAGATGCGAATAGTAGTTTATACTTTATAGCACGAACAATGTTTCTTTTACTATTTTATATACACATAATTATATCCAAGTGCAAAGACGTAGTAATTTAATTGAATGTCTTGAACATAAACATTAATTATTTCATTACACTTTTATGTTTATGCTGCTAATAAAAATGGTTGGGATATCGCGCATGAAATAAAAAAAATGACACAATTTAAAGTGATATACATAAACAACACTGAGGCCAAGTATATCGATGATAAGTCAAAAGTCAAATGATCATAAAACATAATTTAAAACAAAATAGGTTATCAATAAGAATGTTCTTGAAAGATAAAAAAATACATATGAAAGCAAAAGTGATAAATCTATATTTTCCAAATCCCAAATACTTTAATATAACCGTGACGTTTAAAATTATAAATCAATTCAAATTCAAGATGTGTGGCGTAGTATCCTCTACAAATACAAAAACAAACATTAAAACAACGAAATAATGCTTATTAGAACCCTATAAACAACAATCTGATCATCGAACAAAAACAATAAATTGTCAATTTATTCAAATCAAACAATTAGAGACAAACTAGTTCTAATATCTTGTTACAAAGACAGAAAACAAAACACAAGTCGGTATTTTTATTATTATATACATTTTCCTGTCGTTAATTTGATCAAAATGAGATAAAAGTTTACAAGGTGACCCGACGTTGAAAAATGGATGAACTTATTTTCTTTAGTATTCAAGTCGACTTTGTGATTTAGATTGCACTTTTTATAGTGCTATAGAGGGTTACCATGTTTTTGTGTTTTTTGATTTTTTCTTTGCAAGTAATAAAATTTATTGTGTAAGTTTTTCTGTTTTATTAACGTTATTATTTTGATGTATGTGTGCAAAGTACATGTAGATGTAGAGGTCAATTAACCTGAGAAAATATTACAAAATATAAGCACTTATGCATATAATTTTTTTATGAAGAATATCTGATGGTTAGAATTTTTTATTTCAACGATGGTCTGAAATTGTTGCACTTTATTATTGCTACATAGTTTTTTAATCATTTCTTTGACTTTGACTAATTTCCTTTGGTTTTCTTCTTCATCGAAATTTAGTTTTCGTAAATGATTTTGTCTTGTGGAAATTGTTAGTATAATATAATACAAAAATGGGTTTTGCTTTCCGAACTTTTTTAAAGTAAAGAAAATACTACTTTATATAGAAAGATCCCACTTTCTATTAAAATGTCTCAGAATATTCCATATTAAAAAAATAATACTATTTATTTTTACTAAAACACGTCTGAAAAACATGAAAAATTTATCAAAATCGGTGCTTCTTACAAAGGAGAACTGGATAATTTGATAATTCATGTTTCCTAAAAAATATTTGACCAGCACCACATGAGAGACAAAAGTTGGAGATGGTATCACCAAATATTTCCAGGAACCATTTGACTAACCGCGAATTCTGATGATAACAATTAATTATAGCATACTACTGATACTAGAGAATACATTGTTAAGAGCCCTCCAACTAAAAATAAAATTCAGAGTGGTCGAAATTTGAAATTTGTATTACTCACCAGGTTAAGGTAATTTTATTTCATTGCATTCGTTATGATAATATTCAAATATATTTGTAAAAAATCCACCGATTAATAAACAAAATGGCCGTCTGTAGAGACAAAAAGTTCAGTTTGTTTAATGCTGATTACAATTTAACATATTGATATGAGTTTAAAAACAAATATCATTTTGGATCATACATGTAAAGCAACATTCTTATATCTTTTTCATTCTGTCATTAATGTATCATGTCAATGATTAAAATAATAATAATCCAATACTATTTAAATAAGTAGCATTAAAATAGTATTGGATTTAACATTGGATTCCTATGCTTAAACCCAATGTTGATTCTGGGCGA
>JAQIWE010001438.1:0-15877 GCA_034698565.1 Campodea plusiochaeta
GACGCCATTCCTAGTTGACATGGTTCTGGGTTGACTGCATTCCGGTTTTCTGGACTGTTGAATTCATTTTGAGTTGAAATAGTTCCGGGTTGATACAATTCCGGGTTGACATCGTTCCGGATAATTCGATGATTTTAGTTGACTTTGTCCCGAGTTGACACGATTCTGGGTTGATACAATTCGTAGTTGACACGATTCCTAGTTGGTGCATTTCCTAGTTGACTGTATTCCGGAGTTGACATAATTCTAAGTTGACGCGATTCCTAGTTGACATGGTTCTAGGTTGACACAATTCCGAGTTGATTCAATTTCGGAAAAACAGTGGTTGACATGATTCCGAGTTGACGTCGTTCTGGCTCACCGTTTTTGTGAATGTGCGTGTTTGTGGAACAATGAATGGAAGATTTGTTGATGAATTAATGTTGATTGCTTTGGAATCTTTGGTTGAATTATGTTAAAAAGGAAAGTAATTATGAAATATGATTCTCGAAAGAGCATATAACTATAACAACATGTTTCTTTTGCCATTATACTAGAAATTGTGTTATTTATATTTGTGTGACAGAATATATTAATTAATATAATTAGGCTATTCATTATAATAAAATCGTTATTTAAAAAAAAAAAACAGAAAATCCAGAAAAAATATTAAAAAATATCAATAAAAAAAATTAGAAGAACTGGATGATGTCCGGTGGAGGATAAGTTTAATTTCTATTGAGAAGTAATATGTTTCTGTCGAATAATAATTACATTAAGATTTAAGTTTGCACATAATAATAAATACCACTATACTATAGCTTTAGATTGAATAATTGGTTACTGATATACAAACATTTAAATTATCGCCATAAGAATGTGAGAAACGCTGAATAAAATGTGAAGTTATTTTATCTCCGAAATCTCAAAATAAGCAGAAAAATAAATCAAGGCATGATAGCTGCGAATGAAATTCCAGTGAATTGGAACAACTACATGCTCTTAATTTATTTTCCTTCCTCCAATTTATTCATCATATAATAATTAGATTGAGTGTGAAAACCCTTTTTTCCCTTGTGCTGGCGTTGAGTTTATCGAGAAAGCACATGTCTGAATTTAATTATTTATGTTTTTATCAACATTTTTTCTAACCCCTCCTCCCACACTCTTGGAATTGGTTCTGCTAATGGACTGCTGCGTACACATTTGGCTACAAGGACACTTTTTTTTAATTATTTCCAACTTTACACGTCGTGTGACGTCACCGTGGTTTGTAATGACAGAACAGATTTCTCCTATTACAGGAACAATAATTGATGGATGAAATTGAACAAGGCCGCTTGGACCTAGCACTGGGGACATGGATATAACAGAGGAAATTAAGGTGGAGTGGACACAAAAAAGATCACGTCTCAATGTTTTTTTTATTTCTTGGAAATAAAAGATTTTTTAGTTGGAGAAAACTAGAAGTGGTATAATGAAATATTACGACTGGTCTTCTGCTGTTAATGTTGCTAGCGATGTGTAAAATTTAAATGAAGAGGTGGTATACATTGAAGAATAGAAAAACTTTCTTATTTTAAAGTTGATTAATAACATTCATTAAAATATATTACAAAATTATTAAAAATTATACATGTATATTATAACTGTGAATGGTATTTAGCATCTCGGCCAGTTATAATGTGAAGATCAATAACATTACACTAAAATTAGCAATTAATAATGTAGACTTTACGTAATCATCAGAGTTTTATAAAAAAAAGTTGATCGACACGAATATCAAAATATAGAAAATCGAAATAAACATAAAGTTACTTCCATTTATCTTTCATTGTTTCGTATAAATATACAAATTTCGAAGAAGAAAAATCCACCCTATTACAATTCAAGAGCCAAGATAATTAACTTGTAAACCGAAACATTGATATATTACACCTTTCCTAACTTAAACGATTGAATTGGCTTTGTCTATGTTTCTAGTCTCCCTTCTATTTCCCCTTGGACATATTCCACCAGCATACTCCCCTTTCTTGTTTGGTGATAAGTTAAAGGTATTTGAGGGTGTGGATGACCAGTTAGCTGATCTGGAATTCCAAATGAGGAACTTTTATAGTTTTACACAAAAAAAGTTCAAAAACTTGTTGCTGCATTTACATATTTAAGGGAGCTCGTTTCTTTTCTTTCCCAAAATGCATTAAGATTAATACCCCCGCACCCCTCCTGGCCTTTAACCAAGTGGAGCATATATATACAGAGTGAAAAAAAATATGTCTACTAGAGACATCTTTATTCTTATCGAACATGTCTCGAACAACTTTTTTTCCAGCATGCAAATGTAAATGGGCATCAAATAGATTATCTATTCATTAACGAATCGAAAGGAAGATGGAAATGCGATCAACAAACAAGGAGAATACTAAACTCTGCTGTTCAAAGAAGTTTAGTGAAAAAATATTTGGAGAGATTTTAGAAGATCGTTGACATTGAAAACAATTATTTAGATTTTTTTTAGAAATTACCAAAAATAGTAATTTTATCAATATTTTATGCCCACACTGTTACAACATAATGCTGTTCTATAATTTTTCCCATTTAGTTCTGATGTTCCTATATGGATTACTCGTATTGAATTTATTGTATCGTTCAGTTATAAGAAGATTATGACGTACCCGTTGACCTTTTGTTACGGTAAAGCAGTAAGATTTATAGGTGCAGCTTTATCAACTATATGAGAAATCCAGAACAACAATGAATAGAGAATGTAGGCAGAGAAAAATTAAATGTTAGAATCACTAAGGAAAAATTGGGGTGAAATATGATAATGAAATGCTTAGTATATTCAGGAGAAAAAAATAATTTATATTGTTTAATATTTTTTTTAACTTTGGAGTTCCTGATCAACAAAATGTCATTTAATTTTATGTAATAGAGGAGTCGACACTACAAACCATGCCAAACTTATTTGTTCGGTTCAAAAGCATTTTTAACTGTTTGAAACTTCTCTCCAAAAAACTGGCAATGACTCTGTAGTTATACCTATATTGCAGCTTATGTGAAGTAATAAATATTATTTCCAACTTTTACATAATTGGTCGCAGCAGCTGAGGTCCACCCCTCTCTCAATCTTATTTTCATTCTAAAACTTGAAATAGAACGGATAATTTCAGATACAATCATTAGATACTTAACAAAACATAGAACAACAAGATAAGATGCAAGAATAACTTTTGATTTGCATTCGATTTCAATGTAATTACAAATTCAATGATGTTTTGTCAATTCTTTATCCGAAGATCAGCTTAATCATTCGCAATAATTATTTTCTTCATTAATCATGAACTCTTTAGGAGAATAGTCATCAGAAACATAAATTATTAACAAATCATACAAGTCATTATAATAGGTAATAAAGAAAAAACTAATATTCGAACAAGAAGCAAATTTGAATGAAACTGGAATCTACTGCCGGATTTTCTAGATTCTAAACTGGAACGAAAATATTTGAAAAAGCACATCTGGGATCAAAACTGTAAAAGGAGCTATTTTTATGGACAATTTGGAACAAATTTTCTGAAATAATTTTGTAAAGTGCTCTAGTTCATATTTTCCCTTGTCAATTGGTTCGTCTTCCCCTTTCTTTCACATTCCTCTTAACTCCATTTGGAGGTCATAACGATTCATTCAACCTCTTGTGTCGTTTTTCTAATCTTACACTCTCCCCGCGCTGATTAATATGCGAGCCTGGAGGAAAAAACGAATCCACTTTTCATTTTTTTACACACAACTTGTTGATAAAATGATCTGCTATTACTTATTATGCAGAAATTACAATAATAAAACCCGTCTTTTTCACATAAATTCAAAACTCACAAAAATGTTTGGAATAGGACCTAAGGGCATGCAGCATCATGAATGTATTATACGCGGGGGAGAATACAAGGGGGTGGAATCAATCAAAATTAACAGAAAAAAGAGAATTTTCAAGAATTTTTGTTCTGCACGAATATTTAATAAAAGTTTTCAGGCGATGCATTGCTGCGCATCTGCTGCGATTATCAGAGAAAAAACTCTTTGAAATAAAATTGAAATAAGTTTTATGCGCATCAATGTAATATCAAATTTCATGTATTTCGAAATAATAATATTGACAATAGGTATTTTTAATAGTAATGCTACTTAAAAAACATTTATTACCGTACTCTTGAAAAGATGTAATGTATAAATTAGACTATTAAGATTTGCAAATGTTGATGGCATTAAAATAGTTATAGTAATTATTAATAATTACCCTACTGAATAATATTAAGCAAATAATGAAGTAGATTATTGATAACAATGTAATCCATTACCTTTTGCTGTTAAACGTGTAGTTTTTTTCAGCGGGAGATCCCGTTTTTTCACTCACAAGTCCCGTTTCACTTTCTTTGTTCTCTATTGTACTCGATTCTCAAGGGATCTTTAGTCTGTGTTGGAAATCGAGACTTCCCGCTGAAAAATAATGGGCCTTTAAATTCAATATTAAGTGCTGTATAAGTATATGCAGATATCGAGTTGACTTTTCTTTATGTGTTTAAATCTCTATAATTATGTACTACTTCGGTTATACATGTACTTATGCTCAAACAGTTGCATATTGTCAGGATATTTCTTTTTAATATTTTCCTCAAAGAATAATGAGTGATACCACCATAAACCATAATTATTGTAGTAAATATACCATAACTACTTTTTCGCTGTATAAGCCTGACCATGTATACATAACTTGAATTATCAATTTGCATTAAAAATTTAATTATAAAATAAATACCGATGTACATAAATTACACCAAATTACTCGTACTTTCACATTATCAAGTATAATACAAAACTTTGTACAAAACTTTTGATAATAATTCGATCTCACACAATTCCCTATTCCCTTAATTTTAGTCTTATATATATATAAAAAATAAAAAGTTCCTATAGTGGTTTTAATGCACACGGTACAGTATGTCCATAAATACGTAAACTGCTTGTCCCCCAACCCTTTGAAAGTTTTAATCAATGTTGCGAAATTATTGCGAGAGAATTTTGGGCGAAGTAAATATTTAAAAGGTTTATTTTGTCGTTATTTACAATAGCAATCGCAATTCACCTGGGTAAGCTGTTAACTTCAGAAAGCTGTTCTACTGTTATTGTTAGATCAGATTTAACACACAAATTTCTGAAAATCTGAAGAGCTAATGGAGCTACTATAATATATAAAAGAGCTTACTAAAATAAGTTTCGATAGTTACAGTTGAAACCAAATAATTTCAAGTCGTCAATTCGTGTAAATATATAGACGGATTTAATAAATATTTACTCAATACTGCTCATTGTCTAATTGATCTTTCAAAAGAATCTGCTATTATTTCTTTAAAATAAATATACTGACTTCGATTTCATTTTATCGCTTTATTGTTCAATTTCTTGAGGAAAATCTACTTCTATTTTCATAATATTAAATGCGGTCATCATATTTCTTCAGATATATCCATAAAACCAAAAATAATCTGAGTATATTAACAAATAAATGAGATAACTTCGGATTTGCACGAGAATTTATTGTGGTTACTATAGGGAAATTCATTTAAGTGAACGTGGGCTCTGAACCCACGTCTTGTTTTTATCAATTCAATTATTGTGCAGACAGAAATACAGAATGAATATACTTTAAAGTTATATAATCCCATCTGCGATACAATTTTTGACTACCTCAAATATACAGTATATAACGCATATAGAATTAATTTTGATGTAATGCTATATAATAATAATAAATTGAATACACTTGAATATCGACCGATCCTCACAGTCATGAAACGATGACTTAAATACCAGTTAGAATGAAATGAACGTCAATCTATAGGATTCCAAAGATTTCTATAAACTTTCAACTTTTGAAATGCATGTATTAAAACTGAAAAAACAAATTAATGATTTTAAACTATAATTCATATATTAAAAAGTTGTATAAAATCTTGAGTGTCCTGAGCAACAATAACGTTGTTTCATTCTCACTCTTATATATATGTTCAGCATTTCATGAAAGGAGAAGATAGTTTTAGACAAATATTATGGATTGCAGGATTGGGTTCGGCTTGATCTTATGAAACGGAATACTTATAAATTAATGATATGAAAGTAGGTTGTATTTAAATTATTCTTCAGTAATCGAGTCACAATTATTTTCAATTCAATAACTGCAGGATTTATTCGAATTATTTCCGATTCTAAAAGTCATCCTTAGAGAGATCACAAACTGAAGTCTAAACATCTTCCAGCAGCATATACCTAACATGAAAAAAAAAAAGAATTTCATGAGGAAAATTTTTTTTGTATTCATTAAATTTTGATACTTCATAAAATTATTATTTTCAATGTTGCGGTTATACTGATGAAATCATTATATTTTGACTTTAGTTTGATGTGGATGCAGCAGCATGATCTCTCTCCAATGATCATTTTTCTAATCAAAATTAGTCTGAAGAACGCATACTAATTATATAATTGAAAATAATGGTCTTAATATTATAAATTAATATAATGTTACTGATTTCAATGATTGTAATTTAAGCAAACACTCTTCACTCTAAGTAACAAAAGAATATTTCAAAGTTTTGAACAGAGTTTGGATGAGTTTCTGAAAAGAGTTCAAAATGACATATAGCAAATATCTTATATGGTTTATAGGTTAAATGAAATAATTAAACCCGTGGAAATAATATGGAAGTACAAAATAAGTTAATAACACTTCATTGCTTGTGATTGAAAAAATAAACTTTTGCGAGTTTTTGTTCATTGTACAAATTGTCTGTTCCAAAGTGCTGAAATGAGAGTAACAATGGCTACTATAGAAAATGACAATATTTTGATATTTATGCAAATACCAAGTCCATTCAACTTATTGTTAACTACAGTATATAGTAAACAGTTGTACCATACCTTTCAGTACATATCTCATATCCTCATCAAAATAATTATCTTAAATCTTTTTCAAATACAAGATTTTTAATTTCATTCTTTTTTCTGAACACTATACAGATTTCTGAACTGCTGTAATTTTGAACAAATCATTGAACAATATTTAAGTCTTTGCAAATGAAAGTGGTTAAAATTCTACAAATTATTACTGTTTCAGCATTCCAATAAATAGACCAACTTGCACAAATTAGGGAAATTGCTTTGTGAAATAATCTTATATTTAAAAGATGTAATGGAAAACTTCAGGAGAAATATAATGGTCGGATCTTATATTTATTATGGAAAATAGTAGAATACAACATGTATACTTGTAGATAGATTGATATAGATTCACAATACGATTGATATAGATTCACAATACGATTGATATTCGGACTTATGATTAAGTGTAATATTTAAAAAAAAAATCCTGGAAATTTCGGTCGGTCTAATCTGGTATATAAAGCAACATTTTCCCCAGCAGTTACCGTTACAGATATGTACTGAAAGTTAATAATAATTGCAATAAGTTGCATTGGTTGAATACTTTGCTGTAATGTGAGACCATATCTAAACATATACGATGCTGCTGTATTCAAATCGAAGCTTACTTAATTTTGATTTAAAATATTAGTATATTTCTTGCTAAGGATCAGATTACTTTTATAAGATTACGTCATCAGTTAAAACACAGTTTATTTCTATACCCAGCAATAGTAACTTATCATCACAATTAAATGAGAAACGTGTTGAAGAGTGCTGACCATTTTTTCAATTTTTATGTTGCTATTCCATTTCACTAGAAAATTAATATCCTTTGCAACAAAGTAAAATCTAACTTAAGTTTAAAATGAATTACTAATTTTGCATGCTGTGTAGGGAAAAGTGGAAAGCAATATTATATATTATGCTCAAAAATTGAAAATTTCTATCGTGGAGAATGGCTGATGGGTTACTGTAAAAATGTAACCACAAAAGAGGTAAAAGAAGTGGCTATAGTGAGCGACAAATTGCTATAAGTAACAAATTTATGTATTCATATTTCCTGACAGTATAGTTGTTACAAATTCGCTGTTAAATTTTTGGTAAATGTTCGGAAACTTCTATGTATAGACAGAAACTAAACTTCTAAAGTAACATAAATAAAAATTATTACAACGACCAAAGCTTTATCAATTTTATTTTCACTTTAATGACTTATGATTCGTTCGATTTCTCTGTATAAATAGAATCTATATAGAATCGGAGGTTAAAAAACTAATAAAAACCTATTTCTAACACATTTCGAACAATAGCACTTTTTACGGGAAATAAAACACCTCGCTTCTGCGCCATATTCTACACTATATACAACACAATAACAGAAATGTGGAAACATATATTTAACATAATATATAACAATAGGTACATGATCATAAAATTGAATATCATAAATTACATTTAAATAGAAGATATGACGCTTTTTCAACTGCGAAATGAAGTGCTGATAGTTTATTTGTCCGCTAATTTGTGGAAAGGACATTATTTGCAAAAGGGAAGTATGTTAGGTGGAAATAAGTGAATGAGTAAAAAGTGTGAATAAGTGATAATCATTAAATTTACTTAAAATTTAAACAGTATTATACAGTTAATGCAAGTCTATTTTGCTGTTCTGTGTAAATAAATATTAGATGTTTGATCACATTAATGCAAAATATAATGACAGTTTGCTGCAGTTAAAGATCAAACAAAATGTGGTAGAAAACTATAAATTGTGTTTATAATAATGTATAATTTACAGTTTTTATGAAGATATAATAAAGCAACATATGTAAACATGTATTGTGTGAAATTCCAATTCCGAACGGACAACTCATAATGTTCTTGCTAATTCTTAATTGGTATAATTATGATATTTCAATAGGGATTGAGAAATTTAACATTTTTTGATAATTGATGGTGAAACTGTGTTGCTTTACTTACCGGTATTGAATTTATTTTCAGTGAGAATTTCTCATCAATTTTTGGGGTTTACATCAGCGTCAAAAGTAACAATGAAACTAAATAAATATTTTAACTATATATCGGATAATATTATCAATCAGTTTGTAAGGTGAAATTTGAATTATACTCATTATAGACAATGTAAAGTATTGTTAAAACTTGCCCAATCTTTAAACATAATTTTATTTCACCATGTATGAGTTGCAATATTTTATCATTTCAAATATTATAATTTTATTTCAGATTTAAGTACTGTGGTGATCAATTTCTTTTTATTGGTGTCCCTCCCTGCTAATGTATTTCTCACTATACACTTTACAGAGGTTCAACAAACTGTAATGTTTACTTTGCTCTAACATTATGGACTTTTTATTTCCTTTCAAAATATTAAACGTTCAGAGTCAGGATTAAAAAAAATGAAAAGGGAAGAAAAAAAGATGATGAAAAAAGGGAAAAGGAACCTTACTTTTTTGTAGTTTAGAAATTCCACTTGTGAAAAATTCGCACAACACTTCACTTGATATTATTATATACGTCGAAAAAAATTTGCGATAGTTGAAAAGTTATAAACATGTTAAAAAGTCCAATATTTGCGAGTACTGATAAGTATTGATAAATCCGTATCTGTGTATATTATTATTATTTTCGTAACTGTTTATTGGTATATCAGTACGAATTTGAAAGAAGATTTTCTGAGGTGCTGATACCGAAAAATATAAAATTGGTGCAATATAAGATAAGAATTCGCTCGACGGCCGAACGGGAGAATAATTTTTCAGATGTGCGAAATGATAAGCTCCGGTAGCCGAAAACCGCGGTGCTGTTCATTTTTGCATTTCAAAATGACATTATTATGGATTATTAATTACAGTGATTTTCGAATTATGGAATTTTTATTTCCCTTTATTCAAGTTGATGCCGCATTTTTTAAACTAATTTAGAAATATCTTAAACTAATTTTTCCAATTAATTTCGCAATTTGTTTTTTACGCAATTGTTGTTATTTCTACTATTCCCAACATGTAAATATTTTGAACTCATTTATATATTGGAAATCCAAACATAATAAAAGCTTCGAACTGATTGAGTTGAAATAACTGCTGATTGAAAACTGTGATTACGTTCGGAAAACAATGAAAACGATTAAAACATTCTATTTCCAAGTGAAGATGAAACATTCGATTTTCTGTCATCGGGTCATCAACCCATACAAACATTATACACAATATAAAATAATAAACAAACAAGCACTACTTACTTGGTAGACGACAGCAACGTCGATAAACAGAGCACACACTTCAGTCACAAATAAAGAACAAAAAATGAAAATTTTCCGAAAATTCCTCCAAAATGCAAGTATTGTTCACACCCACACTCTCAAAATTCCCCCCTTTTTGTATTTTGTACTTTCCCTCCTTGCGACTTGTTCGTTCGTCCCTTGTCGACTGCCAACTTTACCAAATTCTCTCTTTTCACTCGAAATTCCCCTCGCTTGGGAGAGATGGCGACACGTCTGTGAAACTCCCCAAAAGTGAAGAGAAATATTTCCTCCTATCAGGATTCAGGCAAACCGGGAGAAAAACCATGCCCACTTTTTCGCTCTCCGCTTCCCTCCCCAAACGAGAGGAGGGGTTTTTATTTTCGCGACGGAATCGGACGAACTCTATACAAAAATGTTTCCTCCTTGGATTTTCCACAAGATGATAAAAAACGATCGAGCATTTATTTTAAAAACAGGTTTTTACCAAAGATATTTTTATTGAGTTGTAATCGTAAAATGAATATTTATGAAATTCCAAAAATATAAATTCCTTATTCCATTCTTATTTTGACATGTAATGATATGTATGTGAAAGTATGATCAGTTTGTTTGTTTGAACAATAACTGTGGGTGTCTTAAAGGTCAGTTGAGGGGCCATGTGAGACAGCTTGGCGCCAACGTACAGTGATCCTAATGATGTCATAAGATGGAAAGAGGGGTGAAGGGGCCTATCTCCCCCTCCTCATAAAAACACCTTCCAATGGACAACGAACAGGTTACTATGGTGTAAAGAGACCGAAGGACAATAACATAATTAGGAGTAACTATGGTCTACAAAGGTAAGAAGGTCATGGATCTTGGAATGAGCATTATTGAGCATTATTGTCTTCTGGGGAAATTCGAGTGAAATTAAAGAATTTTAAGAAATTTAGTTTATAATAAGATTATGGGTTAGCAATGTTTTTTTATTTTTTATTACTGATTGAAGTATATGATGCATGATGTAATTATTACATATACTGTAGTTATATTGCAGATTTAGAACTATGTTATATATATAATTTCCGTAAATAAGTAAATAAGAAAAATCAGGTGAAATTTGATATTGGCTTTGGCTCTCAATCTTAAGAGATGATGAACTATCAAATATACAGGAGATATTCTAATTAGAGACCTTCATGTGCCTTAATTTTGCAGCCCGTCCCTACCCGTGGGACATGGAAAATGTTTCCCGGTCCGATCCCGTCAGGTCAACAAAAACATTTGGCCGCCCAGCCCGGTCCACGGGACCAAAAACTAATGCTCGTCCAGGCCCGCTCTTTTCGCAAAAATTATATATATATATTTTAATATTTTTAGTCAAGTTTCATTTAGTATTTTTCACGTTATAAACCTGTCATATAAAATTATAATTGAAAATTGAAGAGAGTAAACTACAAATAATCACTAAATTAGAAGAAAATTTCATTTATAATATTATAAATATTTTTATTTTTTTCACAACAGCATATTTAGTAGTGCCCGCCAGGCCCATGAACATACAATGAAGGGCCCGTCCCGTTTCGACCCACACAATTTCAAATATTTAAGACCCGTACCGGCCCATGCCCGTCCCGCCCACCGCCCGTGGGATTTCACGTCCCATGCAGGTCTCTAATTCTAATCTCACCTGATTGTATAACTAACTCAACTTCCTAGTGCAAAGAAATTTGACGTGACAGAGAAGACGATACAGAGACAAGTGAGATTCGAACTGGCTATTATGCAAGAGTTTTCGACTTTACATGAATATAATGTCGAATTCTCCTCATGTTTGAATGGAAATTAATTATTTATATTAAATCAGTGTCACATTGGTTTAACTTATCTGCGTCACAAATTCCATCTCAATCTTCATCCCGAATCTCCAAAATTTTTATTATTGCCAAATCGTTCTCTTTATATACTTTCGTCAATCTAGAATTTGACAATTAAAAAACGAATGTTCGAAGAAAGAGAAAACTATATTGCAACTTTATTAAAATTCCAAGAATTTGATATTGAAAAAAAAGTAAGAGAAAGGGTAATGTTTCGTCAGTCCTTGACGCATGCCAATGCTATTACATATTTATTTCAATCAAACAATCTCCCTTATTATGTTAAATTACTTTTCTTTGATTTTTCCCAATTTTTGGTCCTTCTTTCTATCCACGGGGGGCGTTCCCTATAGGCTCGTGCGCACTCGACCCAAACCAACAAAGCGTATAGAATCGTCATTTATCCATCTAATTCCTCTTTATTCCTTCTTTTGTTTCACGCGATGAAACTGGGCGTGTCGGTTGTGACGTCATCACTGTCGTAGTCATGGTGACAGAATGGCTTCTTTGTTTCTTGTCAAGTGCACAGAAGCAAAGTACATCCACTTTGCAAAGGCGAAACAGCGGAAAACTCAGCTCGTGACCTTTAGCACAAGTTGACCGCTTCAAGTGGATATGGCGCCACTGATGCTCACTCAATTCAAGCAGAGAAACGAATGGAAAAAATGAAATTCGATTTCTTATTCGCCAATAAGAAGTCTGTGAATTTGTATGTTCTGACAGCATAATGATAGCATGATGATGCTCTAATAATTTCGCTTCTCACAGCGGTGCTTCGCAAATTAGTTCTCCTTTTTTAACTCCAGGATGCGAAAATATAATTATCGACATTATTTATTATCATTTCCACGCTTCTTCACAAAGTAACAGGAAGACGCGGAATAATACGATTCAACAACAGAACTATTTTTAGAACAAGACGTTCGACGGAAGGAACTTTCAACAAATTCGAAATTCGCAACAAGTACAATTGTCAATGAGACATTATAACTGGAAAAGAAAGTTAATGTGACGAAAATGAAAAATATTATCTTGCTTGAAAGTTGAAACCAACAAACAGGAGACTAAAAAATCGATAGTATTTTTAGTTCGTTCAATGAATTGAAAGTATCTTATTTATATTCATACTTTAATGCAATCCAATATAATATGTCATTTTCCTTATGAGCAACATATATTATTGCAAACTCTCTCTTTATTCGCGTCAGTAAAAATTTCTTAGTTTGGGTCTTCATAAATCATCTTAAAATATCTTGAAACGAAATATAACAATTATTTAATTGATAACGACATATTTCGGTATACATTACATAGGTGATTAGATAAATGTCAGCAATCATTTAACAAAAATTTCAGTCATTGAAGATTAAACTTTTAAAAGAAGTGAAGAAGTTCCAAATATCTTCATTGCACAACACAAACGAAGTTGAATTGGTGTTACACGATAACTACTTTGGTCAGCTTAAATATTAAAAAAAATGACACTTTGGTTTATATAATAGTTGCAAGTCAATTATTGAAAAAGAAGATTTTTGCAAACGAAAAGTGATTATTATGGAATTGACAATAAATTAATTATAAAGTTTATTTTTTCAAGTTCCAAATATTTGGTACTGATTGTGAACATAACAACAGTAAAGAACAGAAAAGGTTCAGACAGTATACGATTTTTTTATATATAATTATTGAAATAGAAAAAGTCATCCTCACATTACAGAGACCAAAATAATTAAAATAAAAGCAAAAAATTGACGTTCTTTACATTATGAAGTAATGGTACAATAGTTCCCAAGAGTGTCATCAACAATTTTTTAAACCTGAAAAGTGAAAACTGTGATTTCCATCTCTTTACTTCATAATACTTTTGTTGGCTGAACTGAAAATTATCGACGTCCCCATCAAGTTTTGAAAAAACCTTGTGTTTCTTTTCCTTTCTTGTGATGTTTCGTAACTGCCAAAAAAGTCACAAGTGTCTCTCTCCCTCCCAACCCTTGCCACCCCCTGGGGTTCATCCCCTCCCATCAAACAGCGCTCACAATGAAGACTAGCGGCTGTTACTCAAATCACACAAAAACTTTCTGCCTTTTTTGACTGAAAAGAGGAAAGGCGGACAGGTCATTCACAGCATGTCATTCGACGCTTCAAAAGAGTTAAATGACATAATTCGCACCTACAAACAGTCAAACACACACAAGTCAAGATGTCCATACCTCCCTTTCACAAACAATGTGTCAAGATTTGGTTCTGAGGACCTTGTAGAAAAACGTCATTTTCTGAAACGAGAGCATTTCTATAAGTATACGTCAAGAAGTGATGTTTTTTCACAATTCTGTGGTGTGTATTTTTATTGTATATCTTTGAAATTGCTGTCTCATATCCGGCTTATGAGTGGATTTTAAACAAGGAGATTTCAGCCAATTTTCGCTTTTTCTCGGTGACTTGCAAACGACATGTGTTTTTATTTTATTACTAATTTCCAAGATGTGAGAAAGTACTTCATCAAAACGATTCTTGGAAGTTTCAACACCAAGATGAATTATGGAGGAGTTATTTCTTTCGGAAGTAAAATTCAATACCACAACTTAGTTTACTCATAAACTCTGTATTTTATTTCTGTGGACATCGGAAATTAATAATGGAAATGTGGTCAAAAGTATTTTCAAAATTTATATGCAAAAAGCAGAACATTTTTAATATAAATATCGTAAAATATAAGAATGTCTATATATTGCATTTTTACTGTTCGACACAATATCTAACTTGCTGTAGATCAAATCGAAGCTTTAGAAAAAAATATTCAATGATAATTTTGAAGATTTGATTACGAGTTCACTAATTTTACAGATTTTTTAAAGAACAATAAACTTTCTAAGAAGATCAGATTCAGAAATAATGGTAAAAAAAATTGCGGAATTATTTATGTTTCTCAACTTCCTTTTTATTTTCATTATTCCATATAGAATCTTCAATATTCTTCATGATGTTTGCAAAATTATTTTGACATACAGAATGAAGAGCGTTTTTTAAGACTGTAAGTGTCGTTCATTTGTGTAATTTATATATTTTAAAGTGACAAAAATTGAATTATTATTTGCGTCATTGAGGAAGTTAATTTGTAGAATAACTACTCCTTTGGATTTCGGCCAGATTGCATATGTCATTTGTGTTTCAGTCAAAGAAGTTACTCGAGTTTTTAAATGATCGTCAGTTTGTTTGGTTTATTAAAAATCATCTGTATTCCGGAAGATAAGTTAGATTAATATGTAATATGGAGGGAGCGGTTATTATTTTTCATGTTAAGTTTTAAAAATATTCTCAGTAACTCAATGAAGCTAATACGAAACAGTATCTTTTGTCCATAACTGTTATTCATTGAAATACTCTTTTTTAACACAAAATGGTCCTTTTTAATAATTTTTGTCCTTTCCTTAAACTGTGAAGTGTCCTGTTCCATTTATTGTTGTCGGACAATAAAACTTGGCTAAAAATTGTAGAAGTAGGGTTAAAATTTTATCCTTGTAACGTTTTCCGTTAAATTTATTGTCCGCTTTTCACCCATTTTCCCATCATTTGGTGTTCGTAATCTCACTTAACCCTAACCTACCTGTTAATAAACCCTTCCAAAGTTTCAAGTAGCCATTCTCTCTAATTTCACTCAAAAACACCCCAAATAACCCCGTGGGTTGACAAAAAGTGGAGTGTCGGTTTCACCACAAATGAGACCCGTTTTTCTCGCCTTGCCATTCTTCCTATTCTATGGAATCAGCGAGTGAGAAAATCAGAGCAACCGCTGCATCCTCATCCCCCCCCC
>JAQIWE010001439.1:0-15864 GCA_034698565.1 Campodea plusiochaeta
TTTCATTTATTATTGGTCAACATTATAGTTTAGTTAGTTTTAAGTGACCACAGTTAAGTGTAAGAGAGGTAATTGTACACCTAACTTCGCCGTGAAATAATAAAGGCATTATTTATTTATTTAAGTTAGAGCAATTGGTCAGTTGTTTTTTTTGTATATGCGTATAAATAGTTTTTCTAGTATGATATAACTTTCGTATTGGTATAGCCTACTTATTTTCATATAAGACTATAAATACAAAAAAATAATTGCAATGAACTGTATCTTTTACCAATACAGTTCAAACAATAATTTGTACACCCCTAATGTTTTCGCCAGCACGCACCTCCTTATAGAGTGTCCATCGGAATAAACGTATTGACTTTCTACCGTACATTAGCATTTCCTCATTCATCAAAGTAAAAACATGAATGATTCATTCATAGAAACCAACAAGAAACCGTCTAGAACGTGCCCTTCGTTCCAACTGGGCCACTCACGGCACCAAACTCGAAGTCTATCGGTTCGACTGCAGGAATAAATTCTTTTAGAAATGAGAAAGTAGGAAATTTCCAGAAATATTAATGGAAGTGGTGATAGGAATATAGAATATTTGTTGAAGAAAGTGTTTGTTCCGCAGTGATATTTAAATTGTCCTTCTGGGAAAGTTACGTTGGAAAGGTGACAGGAACTGAAGAGTTGATTATATAAGGATGTTTATATGAGTTGGTTTTTGAAATTGAGTAAATAAAGCCAAAGTGGTTATGTAAAAGTATTTTCCAATATCATTTCCTCATTACGTTTATTGAATTTATGGTGCTAAGAAAAATTGAATCTGTTGCTTTAGCTTGATTAGAAATAATGAATACAACTAAATTCAAAGAAAGTTTTGGCAAATAATGTTTTCGAATTAAAAATAGTAATTTACTCGCAATACGTCAATATAATGTATACATTAATGAATATAGCTGTTTAGTATAGTTATATCGAAAAAAAAAAAATCACTGATCGTATTTTAAAAGACATAGTTCACATGTTAATTCAATCTAGTCATAGTGCTGAATATTATAGATCAACAAGAATTCATAAAATTTGTATTAAGAAAACTGGCATATCAATCATAATGTTAATTTAAATAATATTATCTAAGGTTATAATTTAGCGCGCCTGTCATACAGAATATCAGAGGATGCTGTAATTGTAGGATCAACAGTTAGATGGTTTAGCATCCTTGATCTACTTTGTATAAATCTACTCATCTATGTTATACGATAGAACCCAATTAACGTCATAGCTACATAAAACGTATTAAAAAGTGTTCCTTAAATGCTTAATAAGTATACATGCAGCATTATAGAGGGAGTTTATTCGACACTAAAAACAACTGAATTTTTTTAACCATTTTTGGTTCGCAGAGTATAATATTAATAATTTTTTACGTAAATGAGAATACTGGCACGTTATCTGAAATTATCTGGACAGAATAGTTCATATTATTTTACATTATTTTCCGTCACTTAAAAATCACTACAACACAGCCCCCTAATGAACTAAAACCAAGAGAAAGTGCAACATACAAATACAAAATCATCCCAAAATATCCACAACACAAAAATTTCAAACTTTACCTCAAATAAAAGCGCCAATCTATCCAAAACACTCATTCTCCACGAGGAAAAAATATCATCCGACAGCACATCAGTCTAATTTAAATCCCAACTAAAAAATAAAATCCACCTCATTTAAAAAAAAAAAACATTCTCTCACTCGCCCTACTGATACTCGAAAACCATACAGTTTCCCATTCTCTTATTGTTCAAAATACGGAAATAGAGTTCATTGGGCTTCCTGTGGGGTATTATTAACAAATATGGCAGAAAAAGGGGTGGCGTAGATTTGCATATACGGTATATTTTAAATTATATGATATTGTTTGGCCGACTTATGTATGTTACGAAATTTGTTTATTGAAGAAATTTTTGTTGAGGTAGTATGGATTTTTTGAGGAAAAGGAAGTATAGATGTTTTGTTTGAATTTGTTATAAGAAGGTTGTGTAATTTTGGTGTAAAGGAGTGTTATTGTGTCTTTTTATAAATTCGACACGTTAGTTAAGTTGTTGAATTTAAATTTTAAGTTGGTGCGCTGAATATTATATTAGATTTCTTTAAAATAAACTGACACATGTTTTCCATTTTGAATACTTCATCGGGTTTACGAAATAGCGACCGTATAAAAAAACAACGAAAGTACACACAATAAAACTTATCACGAATGAAAACGATAAATCTGTATCTTAATTTATATGGCTATTTCATTATTTTCGTGAGGTCCATTAAAATGGATTCATATTTTCTAAAAGGAGTCGTCAACATGTTTGGGATGGTAAACGATTTGCAGAAACTTTTCCCTAATCAATACTAATTTGAGTTATTTGACCTCACCTATCTCACTTGATCTAAAAAAACATCTCCACAAGGAAGCGAAATATTACACGGTGATTTTCTGATTTTCTCTCGGTTCTATGATCCATCCAACTCGAATTTATTAACCACTGATCATCACTAGAAGAAATCTAAGAAAGTTAAAACGCGGTAAAACCGGAAAAGGTGAAGATGGGTCAACAAATGATACCCTAGACCCCCTATCTATCCACAAATCCTTCTTCAAACTTCATTGATCCCGTCACTCTTCATTTCTTCCTCTATAATAATAAACACCTATTTACATATTCAAATATCCCTTTCTATAAAATCTAATCTTCCTCTATATATTTTAAATCTGCCTGACCTCCTTCCTAAAGATTAAACGTCAATTTTGATGTTTATTCTCACGTATGGGAGAAGGGTTGCCATATAAGGTGAATTTCCATTTTCGATAGAATATGCTGGATGTGAACCAGAAACAAATGCTGCTGTATATATGTTTCGCTTTTATTTTTGTTTATTAAATATGATATAGAAAATTTTTATACAGAGATATCATTATTTATGGTTCAAAAATATTTTATTATAAACCTATAATTATGTCACAGATTCTCCACAAACAAATATATTTTGATGTTTTACTGCTAATAAATAAACGAATATTTAACATCAATGAGTTACACATATAACTGAAATGGGTACTTGTATGGCGGATTAATCATAGTTTTCTTAACTGTAAGGAAAGGAACATGGAAATTTCGTTAGTGGACTCAATGTATTGTATAAAATGATTTATAATAGAAAAGAAAAATTCGTATATATTATTAATTTACTTCCTAAGAACATAACTCGCAAAATATATATTGTATTCTTCGCTCATTTACAACAGTACATGGATATAAATAATTATATGCACACAAAATTCGAACAGAACACATGGTTCAGCTGCTTTCAGTATAAACCCTGGGTTTTACGGGACACTACACACAAGAGGCACGTATAGGTTGCAGACGCAGTTAGGATACTAATATTTCCATATTTATATACTGGAAAGCAGTAATATTCAGTTTTCTGTATTAGGTTTATTTGTTTTATATTTTTGAAGTTTAAAGAGTTAGTATATTAAGCTCATTATCAATTGTTAATCTCGCTCCCAGATTAACAATTGTTAATTTCGCTCCCAGATTAACAATTGTTAATCTTGATTCTAGATTAACAATTGTTAATCTTACTTCCAGATTAACAATTGTTAATCTTGCTCCCATATTAACAATTGTTAATCTTGCTCCAATATTAACAATTGTTAATCTAGCTCCCAGATTAATAATTGTTAATTTCGCTCCCACATTAACAATTGTTAATCTCGCTCATTATCAGACAAATATCCCTTCAAAGTTATTTTCCATGTAATGGAGCTGGAACATATACCAAATGATTATTAATTTATGATTTTTTTTAATTAAAAAAAGAAAGATTTTGTTAATAATAGAGTCTCGCTTTTTTAAGTACGATGATTTAATACATTATACATAGATATTCTAATATTTCATTAGAAAAACTTCCTAAAGTTCTTTAGTTCGATCAGTGTTATTTTATACATATCCCCCCCAAAAATATACAAATTTTGAAACAATTGGGACTATAAGAAATTTAAAAAATGTAATATTAACCAACAAAATAATTGAAATAATCCAAAAAATCAGAAATCGTTGTTTCTGGCAATTCTCTTTCAACGATCCTCACGATCTTTCTTTCACTCTATCACTTCTCCACACATAAAAACGAAATTTCTTGACTGTTATATATTTACTGCTGAATAATATAATGACAATAAAATTACCTTCTAATGAGGGGTAATAATCATTCTGAGAAGATACGAGAATTTGGTACATTGAATTATACACAGCTTCGCAATAAGTAGGTTTGTTTTTGTATAAGTGAAAAATTATTGGAAAAATGCTACTTTTTAGGATGATTTGCTTGAGGCTGAAATTATTATGTGGGTGAAATGTAGGATTTCGGAGAGTGAATGGAAATATGGGAGTTTTAAATTACATCTAATTATTATTATTATTTACTTTATTTTTCTTAATTTGTGAACGAAATGGAATTTGAGTGTTATTTAGCTATATAGGGAAGTTCGTCATATATAAATTTTTCCATTCATCTACGAACAACTGCATCTGCAATATGAGTCAAATCAGAACGTCTCTATCATATTTTAAGTGAGTTATTATAACAAATATATTGTTATTTTACTATTTATAGTATTGTATTATTATCCTTTATTTTATTTCTACTGGTTTTAACTGAAAATAATAATCTTATTACTGCAGCCCTTCTTTGTTATTTGATTTTGGCATCCTCATGAACCTACTTTAAAAAGTATTGGTTCTTTCAGAATGAAAATTTAAATACTTTATTGGTTGACTCGAAGAGAATATCTTTTTCCACGATTAGTAGTATACATCACGAGTCATCTTAATGCTTAGTTATTAGATTTAAAAGCTAGAAATTTGCACAGACTGTCACGTATTGTACAGTTTAATGAACACATTTGGATATAAAATATTGGATTGAAACTAATAAAACGCCTCTTCTGTGTGTAATAATATATGTGTATTATTACATCAACCAATTTCGAAGTGTCTGGCACTCCTTCATCAGAGAGATACACACGTTTAAAAAAATCCTAATTTGTATTCATATAGTAGCTAAACAGCAGGTGAACTTACTGGACTCTGAAACTGCTGGATGGTAATATAATTTTACAGTATGATGTCATAAAGCAGTATTTGTAGTTCACCACATTATTAATTTATGCTTCCGTTAACTTTGAATATGAAAGGCATTCTGTATAAAAAAACTAATATAATTCATCACTAATTTAATCAAGATCTACAAAGTTTATCCCAAGTTACAGTTATCCAATGTTTATACCATCAACTATAACTATATAACTAGTATATTTAATATCGAAAAGAAGAAAACTGTTGCTTTAAAATATTGATTAGCATAAATGTACACAACGTCCGTCGTTTCTCATTATTTTCTTTTGATTTCCAATTTATAATGAAGAAATAAGAATTCTTGAAGTCCTTCACTGAAGTTTATACGATATTGTTCTAACTTTACGAATCAAGACATTTGGTAACCCACTGAACAATTTGTGTCAGTTGTTAGCCCATTAATGAAATGAAAAATACTGAAATGAGTGAAATCCAGCTTGAATAAATTAAGTGTCTAGATTTATCTGTCGCAAATATTCATATAATATATTGTTATCGTTTTATAAATATAGTCCTTCCAAAATCTTACTGACTCAAACTGGTAATGTCTTCAAACTATTTTGCCAGGTAAACCAATTGTTAACCACTTGTTTGGGTGGTTCAAATTGTGTATTTTCTGTACAATTCGTAGGCTGGTCAAAGAAAACAAATAAATCAACAAAGGATTATCAATTGTTGGAATGTCAGAAACACCCTTGATGGATTAATTGATTTGGATCCGTAAGATTTTGGAAACACTATACTTTTATTATAGTTTATCGCCATACAGTATCTCTGTTCTACATCAATGTAAAACTGTAATACCAAAACAACACTTGTTCTTTGTAAATTTCTCCACGAGACCAAAATACTATAATATTATTCAGATCATGGAATATTGAGGATTTATAAAATCCAATAACCAACGAACCAACTAATTTACAGATGTAACAATAATTATTTTCTCTGATCAATTATAAGATAATACAATAACTTTCAACTTCTCTACAGTAGTTGACATGCTTTATTCTTCATTCATGCTACTTATTAAGATAAAATCAACGCATGCACTCAACATTAATTTTGCATAAAGTTGTTCTGCAGGTATAATAATTAATTAAATTAATTTTGCTGTCTTTGGAAGTATAACTTTAATTGTATTTTTCTCTTTTGATAAATGATTTGTTATATGACTCTTATTTTTTTTATTCAGTATCATTACATCCGGCAATCCCCATATTTATTAGGAAAATTTTAAAATTTTAAGTATGCTATTACAAGCTTCTAATATTGGTTTAAAGACAATGTGGATGAACTGTGTCATTTGGTCAGACGTGAAATCGATATGCAATTATGATACATTCTCAAAATTGATTCCTAGTCCAAGGTCTCGCCATATTTCCAACATATTTGTAATAAAAAGACATGATACAGTATTCCTTATTGGCACTGTCTATAGTAAAATTAATTAAATCCATATATTTTCTTATCCTACCTCAAAATACATTTTGAGTTTTTTCTGCAACTTCGAATATCCTTTCCTCCAAGCAAACGACTTTTTGACAGTCTTGCCACCAACAGCCCAATCCAAATCTTCCATAATTATTTACAACACCTACTAATCACACCACTAAAACTAAAATATCACATCTTCACACAAACGAAACTTCAAACACCACTAATTACGTGATAAACTGAAGATTTCATAGAGCACCAAAATGTCAAATACATTACGAAAGCTGAGTAAAATACATGTGCTGTTCGATCGAAATCGCAATACCACTTTCTCGTTAGTTGACGGAAGGTAGTATAATATGGAAGGGGGTCACTACTTTTTTTACGTCCCCTTCTTGTATAGTTTAGCCTAGACCTTGTAGTATAAGTAAGAGGTGAAAATAAGAAAAAGTCTTTAGGAGGAGCTTGCGATTTAGTCACTACCTTTTTTCTTCGTTTTCCCCCGAGGTTCTGGGTTTCTGAGCTACATATTTTAATAAATAACAATGTATAACTTTGGGCTGCGGGAGGGGCCAGGTTATCTGTATCATTGTAAGCTATTAAGGATTTGTATTGTTGTTTGATTATACTTTGTCGGAAAGAGAGATTTTTTTGGATTATTGTTATTTTAGAATGAATTATATATATCGTTTAGAATTTAATACGGAGGAAATAGATTTTTTGATTTGATTATTTTGGTTTGGATAGTATAATTGGATAAAAATGCGATTTTTCGGTTTCATATTGGATTGCATATAGAAAGTGGTAGTAAAATGCTATAAAAGTTATTCAATCGTAGAGAAGATTTTGGAACATTTCCAAGTCAAAAGTGAGAATAGAAGAAGTATCCATAACTTGACTCTTGTAACACTTACAGAAATGAAGTATATAGTCATTCCAAAACCTTACGGACTCAAACTGGTTATGTCTTCAAACTATTTTGACGGGTAAACCCATTGTTGACCACTTGTTTGTGTATTTTCTATACAATTCGCAGGCTGGTCAAAGAAAACAAATACGTCAACAAAGAATTATCAATTGTTGGAATGTTAGAAACACCCTTGATGAGTTAATCGATTTGGGCCCGTAAGATTTTGGAAACACTATAATAGTGTTTACCTAATTTTCTTATATTTTGAAACAACAGACAAAAAAGGAAGAATTGTTAATTTCAATACCAGCTTTTATTTTGCTGTCGCTATCTAATTTATACGTTTTATAACAAACTTATAGATAGAGAAAAATGGAATATATTTATGTTTGGTTCATTATGTTGATTAAACTTTTACATTGAAACTTATGTATTTTTCGGAGATTCTAATTTACCTCAGCCAACTTTCTGTATAAATTTCCTAACTGGAAAATAACTAATGAAAAGGTACTTGCTTACACGAAATACATTTTTTCGTTGATATTGTTATCAGCTTCACTTTAAAATTCCTATAAATCGAGATAAATAGGCACGCTAAAAGAACTGCATTGTATTGTGAAATAAAATCTGCCTTAGAGTTCTTTTTATAGTCTATTTCTACCGACCAGAGTTTCGAATTTAACAAAATTCATCATCAGGGTCATCTACAACAAATAGAAAAGCAGAATATATATCTTTTATTTCACCAACCATTTCAACATTCAGAAAATCGGAAAACCAAGATACAAAAAACACGTGTCTTTTAATCCACGTCCTAATTTCCGATGACGTGATTATTTTTAAATCCTGTTACAACAAACTTTTAAATATTACATTGTAAACAATACAAAAACATAAGTGTCATCCATGGCAGATCGTTCAACAACTGCTAGTGTTAAATACCGTAAACACCTTTTGAAATTACCCAAGCATGCAGTATAGAAGAAGTGTTAATAACATAAAGATAGGTTTTTGTCCCACTTGTAATATGCATACTATTACAACTGTGATTTGAAGATTTTTTTTGAGTTGGCCAGGTGGTGGTGGTGGTGACTTTTAAGCGGTTTGGGGTGCCCGAGGAAAGAGGAGGAGTCGAATTTAAATAATAGGAAAGAGATCAAATGACACTGGTAGTTATAAAACGATAGGAGGTTAAAACAGGGACATTGTGTGAATGAATTAAATGTGCTTCCTGTAGGACATTGTTTTCTTTCCATCAATTTCGTTCTTCCAATCAAAACAATAAGTTGTTATGGAATTATAATTGTGATTTTATGAAGTAATTCAGAAAGAGAGGAACCTGCATGTGTGTATTGATGAAGTATCTGTAAATTCTTTGGTATAGAATATTGAGATGTGCAATTCAACTATAACCTACAATAATTCCTTTTTGATAAAAAATAATTAACACTACTCTTACTGTAGTTAATATCCAAACTATACTGTTATACTGTAATCTTCTTGATATAATTATACTGTCTTCTTTTTGTCTGTCAAGAAAAGGTGCAGATCACTTCTGCCCATTATAATGTTATATCAATTCTCATTCATGAAATGTACACAATCACAATAATTTACTGTAACATTTACCAGCGGACTATTAGTTTCGCATTGTGTGTAGTTTATTAACTATTTCTTTGGACTGATAAATTTACATGTGGAGACAAGAATATACAGATGAAGTTTGAAGTGTATTAGGAATACAATACCATGTTCTCGGGTGCTGGTAAATGCGAGATATAAGAAGATGACCATTGAATATCTCGTGCCACTGGAAATTTCAGAGGAAGACAGTGAACTTCATGAAACGGTTTTTCGAGCACAGGATTTAGTGAGTTACCGAGATGATCAATATTTTTAGGAGTTCTCATTCACAACATTTTTTTGCCCAATTTTTCTTAGAAAACTGAAAAACAATGAATGTTCCATTATTTTAATCGTGTCTGTCTATAACATTAATCAAAATTTGAATAACAAACAAATTAGTAATTACACCCTTAATCAATTACAAAAGAAATCATCCACCTCTAAATAAACCAACACCAATTTTTAATCGAATTTTCATCACATCCCCTACTTAAAAAAGCATGAACCTTTCAACACACGAGTTAATGTAGGTCGTTGATCGTTGTTAATATTTATTTTCGTCCCCATGTTTCCTGATGAAATCATTAATTTTTAACCGCCTGGTGTGTCCTGTCCTCAAAATAGAAGTGCGTACAATAATCTAACTTCCGACCAGCTAACAATATTTTTATTTAGCACGCATTTTAACTTTACATTTGTTCTGCAGGAAGTATACATGTCTTTTATTAATAAATTACGTTTATAATGGAAGAAAATGATTACGGATGCTGACATGCTGGTTATGTTGCCGGAAAGGACTGAGAAAGTGGGATTTTACTAATGTTACATTTGAACTGATTTTGATTTTTAATTAAATTGCTCTAAATGTTTCATTTGGAAGTCGAATAAATCTGTCGAATTTTTCAATGAGTTTAGACATTTCTCTAATGTGATTCATCATAAATATACCATTTTTGTTCTAAATAAAATTACCATACTTATTTTCAAAGTGCTGCCCTGTCTTGTATATTTATAAACACATGTATATTGAAATAATTATTCTAAATCATGTACTACACATCATGTTCATATAACATAATTAAATAATTGTATTTGTGTCTCTTGGATTATATACAGTATATCTGTTTAAAGACCAATAAATATTATTATTATTATTATTATAAACCATCATTTATTGTGAGTGGTCTCGTATACGATAGTCGTTCTTCCATTTCTCTATAGCTATTAGTTGATTTATTTTCAGTTAGTACAGTACTAAATTAATAAATTTCAAATGTGTCAGGGTAATTATAATTATTACTTTGTGTTTAGTAGTTCGTTGCATCGTGGAGAGTATATTCTAAACCACCCAGAAAGATGTACAGATTTCTGGGGATGGTACAGAAAAGAGCTTTACTGTGTAATTTTTTTTTTTTTTACATTTGAACCTCAACTAAAGCTTATCTGTTCTCCAATTTTCATTAAGTAATTCAAATTTAAAGTTGGTATTGCCTGTATGGTATTGAGTTAAAGTGGTATTTTTTTCCTGCGGGAAGCCATCTTTTCCAACGCAGCTTAGCGGTTTCTTGGGAAAGCGAATACAATAGAGAACAAAGATAGTAAAATGGGATCTGTGTGTTGGAAAAGATGGCTTCCCGCTGTAAAAAAAAATACAGGTTTAAGACAATTTTAAGAAGTTATCGGAAGCAAGAAAACCTCGGAACGAATGTTCTGTACTACGGAGAATCAACGAATTAAATGGACATTACGTTTCCTGTAAAAAAAATCCGGAAGCTTCAGCATCTTTGTATCGCTCGGAAACGGAACCAAATGAATTTTAAACCACAACTTATTTTAAATTCTCTCTTCTTTACAACAGCCATGCAAATTCTAACAGCTATAATAAGGATGTGCTCTTTAAAAGACTAAGGTTGTCGCTTATCACCTTTGACATTTTGTAGCAGTCAGTCTACTTTGGGTCATGATTCATCAAGCCCCTCAAAGAAACTCCAATACCTACATTTTACATGCAGGACATGAAACGCAAGGTTGCATACTGACCAGGGCCATGACTTGGAGAAAAGAAGAGAAAACTCGGGGCTGAATTGTTAGTAAATGAACTTATTGGATGATACCCTGTCTCCATCTCGAAAGACCAGAGTGATTTTGCTGGTAGAGCAAAAATATTCTTGGCATGTTTCTGCCACTTGCTCGGTCAGTTTAGTGTTGCAAGTGGGCATGTACTTTCCCGTAAGAAGCTAAGAACGAAGACCCTGGAATATTTTAGTGTCTGCAAGAAAGTACTAGGGTTGTAGACCTACTTATATTGCTTCGACTTTCCTATATTGCTTCTGCCTCTGTAATGAAGAAGTAAACTAAGAATTTTATTATTTTTGAAATCGGCACAAAATACACAAAATTCTTCATTTACTACTTCATTACAGAGGTCGTGTGCATCGGATAAATAATCAGAAAGTTGCAAGTTAAAATTTATTTAGTTGTGGTTGTTATGAAAGTTACTCGAAGAAAATCGAAGCAATATAAGTAGGTCTACCACCCTAGGACTTTCTTGCAGATACTAAAATTTTCTGGGGTCTTCGTTCTTACGGAAAAGTACATGCCCACTTGCATCACTATACACTGACCGAGCAAACGGCAGAAACATGCCAAAAAAATATTATTTCACTTATAAAATTTTTGAAAGTTAATTTTGCATTATACCGTTTAATGGAATCTATTATGGTCAAATTTCAATTTAGGCACTTTTGTAGTCTAAAGTTAGAATATTTTTTTGTGATATGGGGATATAATATATATTAGACTATGTATCTCACAATTGTTGTCATATGATTTAATATACCAAAATTATATAGTTTGATTTATCAAAATAATGCAGAAAAGCAAATTAATCAAAACAACCCTCAAACCTAAAATGTAGGATTCCTAAATCGATCGAGTTGATCTTTTCGGAACATGAAAAAGAGAACCTTTCTACTTTTAACCATTTCTCAAATCAATCATTGTTTCAAAGGTATTCTAATAATGTATTCCTGCGAGGAAAGTATATTCAAGAGTGAAATTTAAACAGAAAACACCTTATTTTTGTGAAGTTATCTTTTGGTATTCAAAAATATTTCTTTCATTTGTACGTGTACAAGGATAGCATTCAGGCAACGAAAATTCCTTTATTTTAGGAAGAAACACTTTACTTACTATTTTGATTTCGACCTTGTGAGAAAAACTGGCACTTTAAACAATGATCAGCACTTACCTAGAAAATAAAATAAAAAGAAATTAAAAAAATTGAAATAAGTAGAAAAAAGTGAGCGAAAGTATGAATATTAAAAATCTGTACTCTTTAAAGGGTTACCTGCAGCTAAATTGACTTTTCTGATATTATAACATAATATTAGTCTTCTTGATATAAATAACTCATATTATTTTTCTTGCCTCCCAAAAATCACCGGTTGTGGAGATATTGACCTTAGAAAATGCAAGAAAATAAGCTGTAAGGTAGCAGAGCAAGCGTGGTCCAAAACAAGGCAACTGTTAATATATGAATAAAATGATTAATTTGCAGTTTTGCTACTACCTAGTAGATATGTGTTCTGATATGTGTTTTCAGCACATAATTTGCATCGTCTCGCAAGGCAGCGAAATTAAGCAGGTCGATTTGTGCTACCTTGTGTAAATTCTATCGACTATATAAACAGAAATATCTCTTGATTCGTTGGGTCAAAAAACGTCAAACTTTTTGTAAAAATTATTTAATAATATAAGGTACTAGAAAATCACAGAAAACGGGATATTCATTATCTGCAAGTAACCCTTTAAAATCACGACACAAACTATGTCAAAGAAAGGTATTATGTTAATCGAATAACTTCATTTTCATAATAACAACAATTTGTAGTTGCAGTGAAATAATGAAGCTATGAATGCATTACAACTTTGAATATATCATTGTGAGCATCATTATTTTCTAGAGCATCGATTGTGCAATACTTCTTGATTAACAAAACTCCTTCTTCACTTCATTACATCATCCATCAATTTGTGATGGAATGATGCAAAACATCCGCTTGCTTCTCTCATAGCTTCCGATTATTCTCACAAACTTCAAAATAAAATCTCACTTTCTTCTATTGCTTCTATTTGTTTCACTGTCTGTTTTGAAATAAAATTCTTCTTCGGTGTTCATCAGTGAAAATGTTATAAAATGTTTTATGATGGATTATAAATATTCCTTTCAGAATTATAAAAGTATGAAATAAATTCACACGTTTCTCACATTATAACACGCAACTGGAACGATAATTATTTTGTCGTTAAAGTGTTAATCTGGCATTGTTTACTTTTCGCGATACATTCATTGATACTTGATATCTCAGTTCTCTATAGAATAAGATAATTATACTTTGGAAAAGCAAATAAATTTTACTGTGGAAACAAAAATTTTCTTCTCCTCTAATTTTTATGATATCACAAAATTTTTTAGAACAGATAAATTATAAACAACTAATTTTCATCGCATTAGCAAAATTAATATACTTTAAAATTCAAGTTTGAAAATGTATAAAATCTATGGGCAACGTCAAATGAAAATATTTTAATTAGGCTGAAAATAGGTAATTCGAAATATTAAAGGCCCTATAAAGTAACGCAATTCAAATTTACACTAAACTTTTTGGAAACAGTATAATTATATTGCACACCAATCTAAATAAAACTAAATCCTGGCATTCCTCAAGTAACCATTCTCCGTCCGGCCCTGTTGCATTATTGCACATCTTCCCAAGTGGAAAGTATGTTTAATTAAGCACGACTGGTGGCGCCGTTGTGCGAAAAGGTGCAAGGTAAACCATCCAATGCGAGGTGACCAAGGGGTCAACGCTCCTGTTGACCGACAACGAATTGTGAACACGCAAACTTCGAGTGAAAATATGGTCACTATCTACTTATTATTGCAGTTTTATTTCGGTTTCTCTCCGGGAAATTCAGGTTTAAAGAGTATTATTTAAAACAAGTGGTTGGTGTTTAGGTGGCGTAGATTTGGTTTCTTTCTGGCACCATTGGGCCTGCGAAATTTTGGGGAATGCGTAATTAGGTACTGTTTTTAAGGATATTTTCTGTGGAAATGTTTAGTGCGGATGTTATTTTTTATCTGCTGAAATTAGTACGGGAAACGGGATTTACCATTTTCTACTCAACACGTTTGCAATGATTTGAATTTATTTCCTTTGTTAAGTTAATCAACTATTTCCAATCTGAATATGTTATTGCTGTGCTCCCGTATTTCTATAAATTTTAATTAGTGGATGGAGTAACTATTCCTTATGGTTATGTCGCGCTTCTGATGGTTTAAAACAATGTGTGACAATCTGATGATTTCAACTTTTTATCCTGTGTCCCCTTTAAATTATTTCTTTATACCCATGATTGTCACAGCATGTACTAAATTTTATGCTAATCAATGTTTCATTCGGTATTTCTTAACTCAAAATTATAATTTTATAGAACCATTATAGAAATCAAATATACATACTATAATAATGTTGGATTTACGTTATTTATTTAACAGAAATCTGTATATTAATTTTGTCTACCTTTTATAAATCCACATCTTTTTGATATCCTACAGAACAACTTTTCCTTATTATAGACAATTTAAAAGTCAATTGTTGATACTATCTCAGGTTTCAGAGAAAGTACTAACTATTTCATTTTAGAAAAATTTTCGAATTGTAAATTGTATAAATAACAAAAAAGCGATGCGTTTTAAGAAATCAATAATTTTGCCTAGTTTTGTGAATATGCAAAAAATTGCACTTTGTGTTTTTCACAGACTAATACAATATTTTCGATAATAGAGATTAAAAAGCTAAGAGACCAAATTCGCAAGATATTACACTATGAATTTAAAAGTAAGTTGATATTTAGATTCAAACAAAAAACATTGCCACTTAAATTAATATCCTAATATTTAAAACAATAATGTAAATACCAGAGCAAGTTATTAGGTCAGGTTCCTATTCTGTTATTCAAAATATTTTCAATCCAAAAATTTAATTATTAAATCAACAAATATTGATGCATTTAATCTACAAAACAAAAGGAATCATCAAAAAGTACATTTTTGTATTTAATGCATCAAATACAATAATTAAAATTTCGCAAACAAAGAACAATAAGAAGAATAAAATCAATAATTATAATATTTTAATCGAAACTGCAATCAATAAAACAAACATTGTAGTAAGATTTATTGCTTCATTATAGTAAAATTCTTTAAAACGAGGTAATTGAACAGGATAGCATGAAAATTATTGGAAGAAAAACACGCCTTTGAAATTTTAATAAACTTTTTTTTTTACAGTTGAAGTTCTTCGGAGATGAAAATCTTTCACTATAAATGAATTAGTTTCAGTGAACATTGCTGACTATCACATTTTAAGTAACTTTATATGGGAATCAGATTAAAGAAAGAAGTACATTTTCATGACGCATTTGTCGTATATTTCAAAATGGATTAATTGAAATAATTTTGTAAGTCGGTAGTAATCTTCATCAAGATTATTTGATGACATCAAAGACAATTCAGTTATTTAATTGAAGTATTGCAAGGTAATACGACTATTAATTCAAAGAAACTTAGGCAACAAATCTTACGACATTAATTGAAATATCAAAGGCTATATATTATACTGAATATTAGAGGACCAT